>SKCR01005223.1:0-214030 GCA_019454045.1 Zanthoxylum bungeanum | reverse complement strand
TGGTGCTTATGCGTGAAGTGTGAGTGGATGATGAAGCTACGTGGTTCGTGTGAGGGACATGCTTTTTGGGTGTGAAGGGTGTGTGAAGCTAGTGTGTTGAGGGTGTTATGTGCGTGGGGCTGTGAAGTGAGGGGCAGATGGCGTGGTTGTTGGGAGATTGGCGGTAGTGGAGGGTTGTTTATGCGAGGGTTTTTGGACTTGTGTGTGAATATGAGCTCTCTTATTTCTTGTGTGAATTATGTGTGAATGAGCTTGGGTGCATGTGTTGGTGAGGGGTTTTTTTTATAGGCAAAGGGGTGAGGACTTTCCTTATTTGAGAAGGAGAAGGATTTTGTGTTTTAAAGGGAATATCTTTTTTTTAATTAGAATGTGATAAGGAAATCTTTTAATTAGGGAAGTGTTAAATTTAATTTTGATTTCTTCTCTTTTAGTTAGGGATATGATTTGATTTAATTAGGAAGGTGACTTATTTTGATTTATTTAATTTAGGCATGTGATTTATTTAAATTAGGAAGGTGATTTAATTTGATTTAATTGGATTTAATTTAATTTAATTGATTTGATTTAATTTGTGACATGTGTTTTAAATGTTTTAATTATTTGGATTGGGCTTGGGCAAAATGGGCTTGGTGTGTGGTTTGTGGTGGTTTGGGCTAAGGGTGTGTTTTAAAACGGAGGTCCAACAAGCGAACCCGCAGCTACTCCAGCGAATTAAATTCAACCATGCGTCAATTCTTGATTATTCCCTTCCGACATCCGTTTCCCGCGGCTTCCACAATTAAAGAGGTAATGTCTCCATACGAGACTCATCATCGGGACTTACATGCAAAATGCAGTGCCTACAATATCCTCATCCATTTCATGAATATTTTATTCAAGAATATGATTAAATCTCATTTAATCAGTGATTGTCATTGTAGCATGAGATTTATTAAACTAATACATTGGACATATGTAGTTTAATGAATTATAAATTACCTTGGATATTTTTCTTTACTTCATAACTTAGTTAATAAGTTGTCATGACTTACTTACGTGTTTCTAAAAGAATACACATTGAATGTCTGAATGGTTCAAGAACTTTAAATATGTTTCTGATGAAACGCGGATAATAAAATATTTTGTCTGGTTCAAAGATATTCGATCTGAAGTTTTAAAAACTGTATCTTTAAAATTCATTATAAGTCTTTGAATTATTCAAAGATGTTTGATACGATCAAATATATGAATTTATGGCAATTAGTTCTAAGGTTATTCAATGAATATGATTCTTACTCAATATTATTCTTCTACGATTCCATCGTGATGGAATTGGTCAGTGGGAGAAATCGAATCTTATATGATTTGATTCGTTTGATATTAATTATTACCGAATTAGTTTCAATACTCTTGGGGATATGCTCCAGTAACTTTAATTCGTCCTTTTAATTAAGGTCCCATTAGTTTCTACAGTTACATATATGATATGTCTAAGTAGAATATTCGAATCTTGAAAAGTTTGAGATTTGAATCTTTCTTTTTATAATAGTTATATAATTGAAAGTACTTGCACCTCGGTGGAACAAGCAAAAGTTTATCATTTATTATATTTAATAGAATATTGTATTTTATTTTATGGAATATCTTTTCTACGATCTCGAGTAATAAAAATGTTTTATTACTTTGTGTGTAACATTGGATGTTGACCATTGTAGAAAAAACTTGACTTTGAAGTCAAAAGTAAGAGTGATAAACTATAAATGGAACTACATAATTAATAAGATGAAAGACCCTTAGACAGCTTCCATATAAGTCCAATAGAATGTCAGAATCATTTGTGAAGTATTTGATACTTAATGGTTCTGCTAGAGAAAATTATCCTATAACGTGTAGTGGGAGAGATATTTGATATCGATTTCGGAAGTTAGATTAGACCATAGATCTAAGATTGTTCATAGCTTACTACGATCAAGTTTTGAACTTGATTTAGCTTTTGTTATGAATCGTTCATAAAATGTGCAAATGATTTGCGCATCAAAAGCATAGTGCACTTATTTAAGGTTTGACCTTTATAGTATGACAGTGAGAAAAGTTAAAATCAGCAATCTATTGTAGATTCTGAGGAAACTTGTCTCTAGTCGCACTAATTGAACAATTAAAGATCTATTGGTTAATATTGATAATAAACTATATATTTTGGCAAAAGAATGCAAAGTGGCGTTCCTGAATGGTTTCTTCGAATAAGAGATCCATTATGATTTCTTTGTTTGAAGAGTTCATTCTAGAATGGCCCTGGAGTTTGTATTCTGCTAAGATCACAGTTTGATATACTAGCTTATAGAGCCTATTGTAGACTCAGATAAGCTTTCCAGAAATCTGTGTTTTCTAATTTTGATAACAATCAGATTGTCTGATTTTATCAAAGTATAGAAAAAATACATATATGTTACTAAGGTTAGTGGGAGCGTATAAATTTCTTTCTAGTATTGTATATCCCAACGACATTATCATTATTAATGAAATAATGAAATGTTTATAGGTCAAAAATTTACCTAAGTCTTATTTTCTCCATGAAAGCAGTGGCAGTAGTTTTTGTTATATTCGATATAAAGTTTTATATATGATATAAAACTAAGAGACTTGTGAGATACTCGAATTAGTCGTGTATTAGATATGATCTAATAAAGGACAGATCAAAACTATATGTATGACGTTAATGTAACTGTTTGACAGTTAGTATAACTGTTTGATAGTTAGTATGTCTCTTTTATATAGTATTTATCCTTCGTAAAGGATGATTCCTTTGTCGAAAGAGAAATTGATTAGAATGTCTAGTCAATCTTATGCATTATAGGATGATGGCGTAATGAATACGATATTATGTACGACTAAAAGACATCAATTTAATTCGTAATTGTTATTAACTATTTTGATATGCATCATAAGATGATGGCATAATGAATACTATATTATGTACGACTAAAAGACATCAATTTAATCTAATTGTTATGAACTATTTTGATACGTTATAGACCATATGATGTGTCTGAAACATGTTCTTTGTTATCTTGAGATATTAAGAACGAGTTTCTTATTCATGGAAAATATAGTCTACAACCACATGGGTCTGATTAGTTTTGAGACTAATTATGATGTTATGAAGTATTGACTTATGAAATTACAAAGTGACCTTATAAATTAGAAGTTTTGATATTGGCATTGTGCTTGCGGTTATCTGCATAGTATTTTGGACCTGATCCTTAAATACTTGGACAATTCTGTAGTTATAGCACAATATTGATATCGCATCTAAGTCATATTAATGTATAACTTAGGTTATACAAAATATGAATGATGTTGTTTAAAGGAAAAATTTTGGGTTTGTTGGTCAAACTCATTATGTTATAGCGGGCCTACTTGTTATTGCATACCTCTTGAATGCTAGGTCAGCTCTTGAGGACCATGCGTATGTAATACATATTAAGATGTGTATATGATATCGTGGATTGGCACTAGAGCAAATGAGAGAAATTGTTAGGGTTGGCGCTCGGAGTGCCAATCCAGATTGTATTTATGTTTGATTCATGAATACAAACAATTCGTTTTTCCATAATATTACTTAATTTATGGCAGTACTTCTTGCTTTTATATACATATTCGATCTAATTACGATTAGATTGAAACTAAATAGGATTTAATGATATGTATATATTAGACAAAGACCCGATAATATATAATGTAGTGCACAGTTACAAAGTAATTTGTAATTGACATTGGGAAATGTCACTACTAGAAGTATATTATCAAATAAAGTTCCCGGTCAAGATTTACTAACACCGGTAGGTTAGTAAAATCCACAACGACCAGTACACGTCGTATATCGAGACTTGGTCTGATGGTTTATCCCAATAAACCATGAGTCTGGGGAGACTCGTATTGACGTGTAGGTGTTTATATGGATAAATATTGAATGACTCACCGAAGATTTCCTAATAGATGATACAGCAACGTCAATAGGAATATTCTCGGTTCAAGTGAGCATAGTGGTCTTTTGACTTGAGACCAGTGTTGATGTATGAGGTATCCTCCACACTTTGATGGCAGTCACGTCACCGATCTATTTAGATCAGACCTCGCTTGTTCGTTCGTTGGGTGTGGACTGATCCTCAGGATATCATGTGCGTATCAAGATAGGATCCGTCAGTTCTATGTAAAAAGCATAGGTATTCAATATGGAATTAGAAATCTATTAAATACATGGGCCCGTGGTACACTGTAGAAGTAAGTTCTAAGTGTTATTAAGAGATTGCTAATAGAATCGTCGACGGGATTATACCTATAGAGATTTGACCTTTTTTTATCTATATCTCTGGAATAATCCGAATATCTATGATGGAGGGATTATACGTATGTGATGATCTCGACCTGTATGATTCAACGAGTTTATTTGTGGTCGTTATAATTTACGAGTGGGTAGATTGTGGACACGAAATTGGATTTCGTGATGGATATGCCTGAATCTAGAGAGTCACACAAATGAAATATACTCGTAGAGCACTAGGGCAACTATTATAAATAATATTGATTATTTATAAATAGTTTAACGGTTAAAAGAAAAAATACATGCTTAAAGGGTTACCCAGTCGTTTTCTAATTAGTGTGTATTTAGATTAAATACTTGATTTTATTAAATACACATTAATTATTTGTCAAATAAAATATTTGACATAAGTTCCAAATATATGTATTTTGGAATATTTAAAGTAAATATAATACATATATTTAGATATATGTTAGATAATTCTAATTATTTAATTTTAAATAATTAAAATTATTATTACATTTTCTTTATCATTATTATGGTTAAACTTGGTGAAGTGTAATTGGTTACACTTGTAATATCATTAAAGTAAATGGTAGACAATTTTAACTTTGCTTCTTTTAATATTGATTAAAAAATTAAAAAAAATTCTAATTTACCATTTTAAACAAGGAATTCGTCCAAGCCCTAGGTATTTAAGTTATCATTTTTCATTTTCTTCATTTTGATAAATTAAGCTTCCAAAATATTACAAAAGAAAAGTTGAGTGAAAAGAAACAAAAAGGAAGAAGATTTGAGGAAATCTTGAAATAAAGTAAGTTTTTCAATTCCTTTTCAACAAGAAAATTATTTCTAGGATTCCAAGCTTTAACATATGATGTTTGTATTTTTCTCTACTACTTTTAGTGTGTAATATTTGTGTTGGAACCTTAGATGAAAGTTGTTAGCATGCATGTTGAGGAAGAATGTTTATAAGGTGTTATTAAGCATTCTTTTAGCCATTTGATGGTGATATTGCCATTCTAGAGTTAATTAGCCACTAATAAATAACCTAGAATTGTTCTTAAGTCGTTTCATGATGGTGAGACTTGTTTGGTGTGGTAAGGATTGGATTAAAGTATTGAATTTGTTTAATTTGGTGTAATTTGTCAATTTGTGGAGATTGTAAAATTAGGGTACATAACCATTTCCAAATTTGGGGCTTTTCATATATTTATTTTAATTTGATGTATATATTATGTATATTAAATTTGGGATTGATTGGATTTGATTTTTACATGTTTTGAACTATAAATGACCAAATTGGAAATCCTGAAAAATAGAGGGACCTCTCGGCAATTTGGGAAAATTTGTTTTCCTGAAATGCAATTTATATTTTCATGTATAAGACATGTATAAATCATTTTGGTAGTGATTTGGAATCACCTAATTCTGTATTTGACAAATCAGGACCAAAATGATCAAAATGCAAAGTTTAGGGGCATTTTCATAATTACTAAAAAATCTGAAATTTTTTTCAGATTTATGTTTTAATGTATATTTGATGTACAAATAATTTTGGTTGTGATTGGAAATCACCTAAGCTTGTTTTGAACAACTTAGGACTAAAATGATTAAAATGGAAAGTTTTGGGATTGTATGGTAATTTTTTGAAATTATGATTTATGGGTTAAAATTTATTTTTTTGATTGTTGAGTGATTAAAATAAATAAGTTTATTTTAATTACCCAAGAAAAAAATAAAGAAATGGGAAAATTTGATTTTCCCGCATTCCGCTACGTAACCCGGGTATTTTGCCCAAAACCCCAACAAGGGATACTCCATACCGATCTCCCATACAGGTTAGATGTAGTTTGCATATCTACTGGAACCGAGCTACTCCATATCGATCTCCTATACAGATCAGATGGGGTTTGCATAGCTAATGGAACTGAGACGGTTCATATCGGTCTTCATATCGACAAGATAACCGGCATACCAGCCTCCATACAGGTTAATAATCCGGTATTACACTTCAACCTTCAACGGTAATATAGCAGTTATACTTTACAAGACCGACATACCGACCCCTGTAGATTGACATACCGGTTTCAGACAAAGAGTTGGGGCAGTTTTTCACCTTCACTATATATTGAGCCTCAAATTCATTTTTGCCAATTTCTTATATCTTCATACATTTTCTTTGAAGGCAAAAACATTGAGAGTAACTTAAACCTTCGTCATTATACACTCTCATCATCATCATCAAGCTCACACACCTCATTTTCTTATCATTTAGAGAGCTAATAATACTTGGGTTAGAAACTTACATCTTCAATCTTCTTATCTTTTGTGAGTACCCAAGTGAATTGTAAAATATTCATATTCAAACACTTGAGGTTGGGAAATCGCTTTGTGAGTGGGCATCAGGTGATTGTTGTAAAAGGTTTATAAGTGAGCCTAAAGAGAAAACTCATTGTAAAGGTTTAAAGAGTGAGCCTAAGTGATAAAATTCATGGTGTAAAGGTTTGGAGTGAACCTAGGGGATAAAACTCTTGGTTTCGAGTGAGATATGAAAAACTCAGTGTAAGTTGTGAATTCAACTTAATGTAAAGCTTCAAGCGCGGCTTGGTGGAATGGGCGTAGGTATGGTTGGTCGAACCACTATAAAACACGATGTCAATTTTCTCTATCTCTTAACTCTATCGCAAGTTATATTTTATATTTGCATATCAATTAGTAACTTGCATTTGGGAATATACTGCTATTGAGAAAATTACACATTAAGCTTAATTAGTAAAGCTACTAGCTTAGTAGCATAAAATCGAAAAGATTTTTAATTCCGTATTATTCTGTCACATACCCAATTTACCATCTCATGGGTATAGTTGTTTAAGTGTGCTTGTAAACAATTTCAATTGATATCAGAGCGAGATATTCTCAACAATGTCATAACCGTCCAAGAATCGATCATGCCCTCTACAAGCTACATAATAAATATAGCTGAGTGTTTTTCAACAAATAGACCTCTATTCTACACCGGAATTGATTATAGCCATTGGAAGATGAGAATGTTGAACTACTTACTTGCAATTGATGTGCAATCCTTCAAAGTGATCACAATAGGTACTAGAATTCCTATGAAGAAGGATAACAATGGTGTGGAGTTTTCTAAGCCGCAATTTGAATTGACCGATGAGGATTTCATGGAAGCCTCTATAAATGCTAAGGCTCTCATAAAAAAAATAACCCTTAAGTCTTTTATGAGAAAAGGCGATAGTGTTAGCTCAAGTGATGATTAAGATGATAGTGAGGAAGAGTTGACATTTTTGACAAGGAAGTTCAAGAAGTTCCTCAAGTCCGAAAATTCTAAAGAAAAATCTCAGATGGATGAGAAGAAAGAAGAAAATTAGTCAAGGAAGCACAAGAAGGATAATATTATTTGCTATTAGTGCGAAAATCCAGGTCATATAGTTGTTGATTGCCCATTGAGAAAATTCAAAGATAAATTCAAGAAGAACGCAATGAAGGCAACTTGGAGCGATAACGACTCTAGCTCATCCAAGGAGGAAAGTGATGAGGGAACAAGAAATCTCATTTTTATGGCAATTGATGATCTAGATGAAAACGATGAAGAAAATGTACATAACTCTCTTGAATTTGATGAATTTCGTGATACATTTAAAGAACTGCATGAATTGTATGACTTGTTTAGAAAGAAGCATAAATTGATCAAAAATGAGCATTCATCTTTATTTCATGATCATGTATCAATTTTTGAGAATAATGAAATGCATGAAAAATAAATCGCATGCTTAAAAGATGAGAAGCTAAAACTTGAAAAGAGCATATCTAGCATGTCATCTAGCTCTAGTACATGTGATTGAAAATCTATTATGAATGAAAATGTGGCATTGAATAAGATGATTTTGGATTTGCATGACATAGTTACAAAGTTTACTTTCGGTGAGAAAAACTTTAATATGCTACTTAAATCATAAATATGTGCATTTAATAGAGAATGATTGAGATATAAGCCTTAAATAAAAAAAATTGAAGAATTATTTTATAAAGGCATCCATCATGTCACTTTTGATGAAAATATCACATGTCATGCATGCAATAGGAAAAGACACAAAATATTTTATTCCATGTACAAAGATGTGAAAGTGAATGCATGAGTTTCCCAATGAACGAATTCTAACCCACATGGACCCAAGAAAGTTCGGATACCAAAATATGCCTAAATAATTTTGTAGGGGAGTTTTGGGAATGGTCATCAATGAGAAATGTGAAATGATCACAAAGACATAACACAAATGAGGAAAGAGCTTAAAAAGAAGAAGACCAAACTCGATCTCAAAAATAAAAAAAATTCAAGATTGGTGGATTTGTCACTTGATGACAATGGTAATAGGTAAAATCCATATTTACGAAAACACCAGTACCGTTTCCTCAATCCTACTTAAGTATTATCAAATTTTTTACAAGAATTAAATTTATTTGTGGAGCATACTATTCATTAAGCATATTGAGCTAAAATTATATGAACTTTTGCATAAAGTGTCTTAATTGATATTAATTGTTCTAAATTGATCATATCATTAATCTCATTCGATATCAATTGGTATCACATAAAATTTATTGATTTATATGATATGTGTGATATTTTTGAATTAATAATATTAATATTCCTTGTCATTGATTATTATTGGTTAAAAATGAAATGCATATATATTGGTTTGACTTGGATGATTTTGATAATTACCTATGCATGAATATTTAATTGTTTGGCAAAAAGGGAGAAAATAAAAGTTGTGCATGTTGGTGGGGTTTCGGGCGGTAATTCGGGTAAACGCAGCGGATCGCGGAAAATCAAAATTTTCCGATTTCAATTATTTTTCTTCTGTAATTAAAATAAATTAATTTATTTCAATTACTCAATACTCTAAAACTGAAATTTTTACACAAAAATCAGATTTTTCAGAAATTACCGTTTTGCCCCAAGACTTTGAATTTTAATCATTTTAGTCCAAAATTGTCAAATACAATTCTAATTGATTCCAAATCAATTTCAAAATGATTTATTCATGTCAGAAACATGAAAATTCAGATTTCAATACAAAGAAACATATTTTTCCCAAATTGCCGAATGGTCCCTCAATTTTCAATAATTTGCAATTTGGTGTTGATGAATTAATGATGTGAATTATGTAGTATTGGATATTATATGGTGTTTTGAGTGTTGATTTTGGTAAGGGAATGATTGGGGTATTGTTTTGGATGATTGGAAATTGAAGAAGAAAAGGGTAAAATCCTGGAAACCCAGGACGCGTCGCGACACAAGAGGAACTGCGCGTCGCGACGCAAGAAGAAAATGATGAATGGAGTTGGGTATTGCGCGTCGCGACGCGCAAGGGTATTCATTGCGACGCGAGACACAGAACCTCCCTAAATCAGTTTTAAACCCCCAGTTCCACCTTAGCGCGTTAGAGACCACCTTTAGGGTCTCGTATCAGTTTGAACACATATCCTGTATCAAAATATGATCATCATAAGCCTTGTATATATAATATACAGATAAATCTTTAAGTATTAAAAGTATCGAGGTTATTTTACTACGTTGATTCTAATTAAGTTCCGATCATAGGTTATCCACATGAACCGCATTCTCCTTCGATCAAGGATCAAGTGCCAGCTAGACTCAAACACAGTGAGTGGACACTTTTCTTTTAAACTAATTTTTATTTTTATTTCAGACTTATATTATACGTTATATGGCGTTAGAAGATTTATTTTTCAGTCATTGTTCATATACATATATGTTTTGAGAAAGTATGTGATTTTCAGAAAACTTTGTTTACAGTTTTAAGATTTAAAGTATGATTTTCATATTTTTCGGGGCATGAGGTAAAAACTCAACCCAGTATGTAACTTGAGACAGACATGGAATTGACGGACAGATGACATGTGCACATGTAGAGGACTAGGGGGACGGCGATACGTAATGCCCATATATCCTAGTTTCAGAGACATGATGGCGGCATAGGTTCGTGTTCCTAGACTCTGGTTCAGAGCTTGGGTGGTGGCATAGATCCGTACCCCCAGTTCTAGTTTGTGGCTTGGGGGACGGCGATACGTAACACCCGAAGGCCACCAATTTCAGAGACCCGGTTGAGTTATTCCTGGACACACCCAGTTGAGTCGTTTTCCTGGGTGTAGAGCACCACCAGTATTAGAGACAGTAATGGCATGCTTTGGGGGACGGCGATACGTAACGCCCCAAAGTCATGGATTTGCACTGCTGGCTACAGTTAGGCGTATGGGGGGACGGTGATATGCAATGCTCTCATACGTCAAGTTTTTCAAACAGAGATACAGATTTCAGACAGAGTTTTCAGATTTCAGATACAGTTTTCAAAAGAGCTTTTAGAAAAGAAAGTTTTCCCGAAACAGAAGTTTTATAAGAGATTTTAGAAAGGAGCTCAGAGTTTTAAAAAAAGAAACCAGTTTTCCTATAAAGTTATTGTAAGAGTTTTCGGTTTTAGAACTAAATGTTTTATAATAGTTTTTCGTTTTTAGTCCACTCATTATATCGTATAGCGATCTAACCCCCACTCCAGTTTATGTATCTTGCAGGTTTCTTGGAGGACGAGTTCGGGAGGATGGATACTGATGCATTCACTAGGGATGGAGTCCACCAGTACGAGTCAGAGTTTGAGTAAAAGTCCAGTGTTAGTCAAGTACGAGTCATAGACAAATATGAGTCATGTATCAGTCCTGGAGTGTGTAGTCATTGTGAAACCAATTTTTATCAAGTAAAATAATTAATATTGAGTTTGTTTCAGTATTTTCGAGTTGGGCTACGGTCTCACACAAGGTATGGTCAAATCAAGATAAGTTTATTAGTATCAGTTATAGGTAGTTAGTCAGAGGCTGATGAGGTTAGTACTGCTATCCACTGCCGGTAACATCTCCCAGATCGGGGATGTTACAAAGATGGTATCAGAGCATGGTCTAGGGAGTCAGTGACTGCAGTGGGTAGAGTGCTAGGGTCTTGTATACGTTGTATGTCTGGGATACCCGTATATGAGGCACTACCTCTCCAGTATCCGATCCTTGAGTGCGTCCTCAAAGCTCTATAGACAGGTTAGTAAGCCTTCTTAGATAGTTTAAGAAATATTCATCGTAAGGATAAGTAGACTCTAGATACAAGTTAATAAATCTTCTTGAAGTTATATCTATCCAACACCAGAAGAATAAACGAGTTATGGAACTAGACAGTAGGATTTTAAGAAAAGTTATCAGGGAAGTGAGAAAAGAAAGCTATAAGCAAGCATAAAGGAATGCATCAAAGTATAGGTAGCCAGAGATAAAGAATATATAGGAGAATAGAAAAAGCCCGAGAAAGTAATAGAGTACCTAGAAGAAAGATCCATTCTCTTCTCATAACACTCCTTCAAGCCGGACTAATGATCTTCCAGTAATTTCTATGGGTAACAAAGTTCCATAAGTACCCACCAAGGAAAAATAGAAAAAGAAAGAAAAAGTTAGAAAGAAAAGTAAAAGATAAAAAGTAGATACCCAAGTAATCAGAAGCAAATAGAGATTGAGGAATGGAAACAGATATATAAGGAAATGCCAAACCTAGAGTAGTAAGAATCAGAGACACGACGTTAGATAATGAAGGACAAATACAAGAGCTTGTAGTGAAGAAGATAGTAGCAAGACTAAAACTGAATAAAAAGTCAAATAGATCTAAGTAACGATTCTTTCCCTCCAGCGTGATACCCTTCTTCCTCAGAAGAATTCCTCCGAGTCGATCCAATATCTCTAAAACTATCTCGTATAGGAGCAAGTTCCTTGAATAACCAAAGACCGATATAAGATAGAAGAAGTAAGAAAGCCATGGTCGATTGTGGAGCCTTTTAATGGATACTGAATGCCATAGAAATATAGAGATTTCAGATTTCCCGAACATCGGCCTGTAGGCAAGCAAGATGAATGATGATAGAAACAATAGTTAGTTTCCCTAGTCAAGGATTCCGATAGATAAAGCCCCCGACCTACCCAGATCCTCCATTCTTCGAGATACCAGTGTTGTTTTCTATAATATGTCCCAAACAAAGATTAAGCATGTGAAATACTATAAAGAATATATATAAACATGAAGTATGGCGGAATCATACTTACAATGCCTTGTGATGAAGTAGATGATCAAATGGTAGAAGCTCTAAGTGGTGGAGGATTCGGCCAAGAGGAGGAAGAAGACTTGAAGCTCCAAGCTTTTGTATTCCAAGCTCTTTGATGGTTTCCCTATCACCTCTTTTGATCCCTTGCTTGTGCTAGCAAAAATGGAGAAATGGAAGATCAAATCTTCCTTGCCCTTGTCAATGGTGTTCACGGCAATTTGAGAGAGAAGAGAGATTTTTGGTGTAAAGTCTTGAAATTGATTTTTTGTATTACCAAAAATCAATTTATATTTATGTTATAATTTATTAAATTAATAATAAATCTATGACATAAACCATGCAATGGCTTAGAGTGTCAAACACTCAAACTCCATGCAAAGCCTTTGAGTGTAATGCACACTATCACCATGCAATGCCTTAGAGTGTTTTGTACACTATTAACATGCAATGCCTTATCAATAAAATAATGCATATAATGACAAGTGTCATGTGGGCCCCACACGTTTCCCAATGAAAGTGGGCCCACGTCCACTCACGCGTTCGGGTTCGATATTTCCGAAATACCGAGCTAGCGTCGCGACGTTAATTAAATCGGATTTAAATAAATAATCGCTCCTAGCGAAATTATTATTTACGTCGCTTACGAATTAATTCTAAATTAACTCGTATGCCCGAATTAAAATCTAATTTTAATTTCGCGTCGAAATCGAATTTCGATTATTATATCGAATATAATAATCTAACTGATTAATTCCAAATTAATCGTTCTCTCTCTCTAAATAAGGCACTTTATCCAAGATAAAGTTTCTCCGCAATTAATCCAAGATTAATTAAGTCCGAATCAAATATCATAGGTGAATCTTCAGGAAGCGACCCAAGAGATCTCCGGATATTTTGGCAGTAAATACGGTCGTCGGATAATCCGAACACGTACGTACCTCGTACTACGTCTTTACCGATTTACAAGACAAGGTTGGCTTCTAGCAAAGCGCCATGCCTACCCAATTCTCCAGAAATATTCTTATAGGAATATAAGATCTGTATCAGGCGTAGTATACCGTAGTATTCCGTACATCGATCCAGTATCGGATGATTACATGCTAGGCCTGGGGCTGGAGATATGTCTGCCCCGTACGAAACATATATCGGACATCAAGCAACTAGTCTCTTTAAATCGGACAATCCTGACCTTGTCATATTGTCCCGACGGTTGCAACCTTTTATAGAGTACTAGTTCTGTGTCCTGCGTAATCATCACCTCCATATGTCTGAAGCGATACTTCCATCTTGACATCACATCCAGTACACTACGATTCTCGATAAACCCAGAAGAGGTGTACACAGAACCGGTTAAGGTCCCCAACCACCAAAACTAAAGTTTACCGATTGTCGCAAGTACTAGCGATGTAAGTCTCAGGTTAAGACCATATACACCTACCCTGATGCGGCCTCCCATAGACACGTAGACATACTACCAATGGGATTCCGCGGGGTCTATCCAGAGCGAAGCTGTTTTCTGTACCATCGGTAAAACACAACCTCCTATTGCACTTGCATAAGTATCCAATACTTAAATATATGAGAACTATGCCGTTGTGCCCTCACAACGTGCACAAGCGCAATACTAGTCTATTCCGCATTATCGATGTCCAGTCTCGATAATACTACGACTAGGGATATTTAATGATTAAACCTTTGGGGACTGATACTGTCTCATATCATTCTCAGTCCAGGTACTAATCATATGGACTTTCGCCATTTATAAGTCAAAGTAAATAATATTACAAAACGGCAAAAGGCAATTTCATTATCACATAGTTAATTTTGTACAATAATACAATATCATTTACAAACAGTGACGCTATGGGACATAATGTCTAACAACCAGTTATGGAAATTATCCTGACAAAGTCTATCTCATACCCATTCTACATGAGCGATAGGCTCCATCAGGACATAAAGTACTAGAACAATGATGAAAGAGCTCCCTGAAGCATAAAGAAAAGAACCAATGAGATATAAGTAGTTCATATCAATATGAGTATAGGCGACCATAAGAAAACTCAACGGGAGTCCATTTCAAGAAATGGAAGAACCTTAAAAGGTGGACCACCTAGAAAAAGGATCAAGGAAGTTTCGAGGATATAAAGAAGAAAACCCAGGGTAGCTCAAAGATTTAAGGAAAGTTAGAGTAAGGTTTGCTAGACCAATAGAAGATCACAAATAGATGAAATGTCATAGAACCCATAGATAAGCCGAGCCAGTAGAGATCCGTAGAAGAATATAATAATAAACCTATGAAGTTGGAGATACTTAAGAAGTGATAAGAGTACCAGTATGGACAATAGAATAAAGTGATTAAATCAAGGTTTATAGCAAAGAACAGAAAGTTGGGATCTAAGAAACAAATAGAGGAATGACCCACTACTAGTCTTAGTAGCAAGGAGTACAGTAAGGAAATAGGACATGCAAATGGTAGGAGAAACGCGAGGAGTAACAAGGAAATTCAGTGTATTGGGCACGAAGATAATATAGCGAGGAAATAATAGAGTAAAGAATCGATGATAGTTGTGGGACATTAGAGCCTATTAAAGAGAAGAACCAGTAAAGGTGAGCAACTGATAGATTAGACAAATCATCGGGATGGCTCGACAACTAGGTCGATGAATCCAAAGAAATCATAGACATGAAACTTGAAAAAAGGAAAATTCAACGCTACAGTAAGTTGAGCAAAGTGCGGAAACCTTTATAGAAACAAAGAACCCTTAATGAAGTGAAGATAGAAGAAGTATAAAAGATCATGGATAACGATTCATGGGACATAGTGAACAACGTATAAGGAATTTCATGGTATTGAGAAGAAAGATTTTAGGAAGAGAGTAACATTTGGATCAAAGATTTAGTAGATGATACCCTTAGTACTCAAAGTAAATAGAGTTTTCAAGAGAGTAAAGGAGTCATGAGTTGAGGAACTAAGATAAGAAATAAACCTCCGTAGCAGAATGAGTCCCTTAGGAAATATAACAAAGAGATTATAGTAGTATTCAGGGAAAGAACACAGTAACCGCAGAAAGTTAAGTAACAGAAAGTGATAAAGAAACAGTATAAGGAAAATCATTAAGGAGTTTGTTTCTATAAGGGTTTGGTATAGGATGCAGAGTGATTGACTGATAAAAGGATCAGGAGTAAAGTTAGAAAAGGTAAGTTAGAAAAGTTTTAGTAGTGGTACTCAGTGTAAGAAAAAAAAGGACACTAGACAGATATACACGAGTCTTAGGCAAAACGTATGTGTCACCGAAACACCATAACAGAAGAACCTCAAAACTAGTTCCCACCTTTCCCAACCCTCGATCGATACCAGTAACAAAGATGGACCTGAAGCGTAATCTTGAGATACTCCAGAAGCAAGTATAAGTGTAGTGATAGATGATCGAAACATACGACTCTTAAGAACAGCAACAAATCAGAATAAAAAGAAAGGAAGAGACAGCCTAAGTAAGAGGTTTAGAGAGAAGCTATTAGATAAGGTAACAAAAGAAGAAGTATTAGTTAAGTATGCGATAAGAATGTAAATGACAACATTATGAATAACCAAGGACATATGAGAACTAATATCGTTCGAGTAATGGAACAGAGATATGACCCATAATATATTCAATTGTAGAACGAAGTAGAAGGGTAAATAAAAAGGTTAGATTATTCAGGTATTAAAAGTGAAATTATCAAGGCACAAAAACAAACATGAGAGGAAATACTAAGTAAGTATTGACAAAAGTGTATTATGATATAGAACTAAGAAAATAAGATTACCATAGTGTGAAAATCAACAAAGAGAAGATATTCTAGCATGCAATCGAGTATAGAAGACAAGTGAATATAAAAGAATAGAAAGAAAGATCAAGGAATTGAAACCTACAGATGTAGTCCAAGAATGAACAAGTAAAGCCAATGAGAGTCAGAAAGGAAGTGTTAAGTTAGAACAGTACCAAAATAGGGTGGTAGTCAAGTGATAACCGATATTTCAAGAAACCAAGGTCTGAGGAAATGATAGGTGCATAAAGAAAGAAGATATTCTTCAGGTAAAAAGGCATAAACATAGAAAGTTCTTAGTATATAGTAGAATGAAGAAAATGATGTATAGAGAGTTAATAGTTAAGTGATGAGAAAGAATAATAAGATCAAGTTGGACAAATCGAACAAAGGAATACTAAGTACAGATAGAATCTTTAGTAAGAGTCAAGGTATCAGCCACTAAGAATCTAAGTATAAGTAAAGACGTATAAGAAAGAGATCTTGGAGATAAGATATATTAAGTACAACTAAAGGTCCAGAAAAGAAATAGTTATGGATACTCAATAGGAGTCTTACAAAGAGAATAGAGGAGAAACCAAGTAGCTAGCAGAGGTTATAGACAAGAAGATAAGTATAGTAGCATCTCTGGATATTCTCGAAACTAAGAAAACCATGGGTTAGAAACCAGAAAGGATTCGAGGACGAATCCTATTTAAGGGGGGAGAATTTATAACGATCGGTAGTTTAGTTACTATTACGTTGTAAGTACTGTGGTATTGTTGGATGAAGATAATATAAAATAAATTATGTTGAGACTCAAATATACTAATGAGATGACTTTGGGGACAATCGGTAAATTTCTCGAAGTCCCGGGATGGGACTGTACAGTGTTTCATACGATCTCTGATTTTTATATTTGGGGCGTAACATTTTCATACGATCTCTGATTTTTATGAATTTTATATCGTCGGAAAGTTAAGATCGAGACCTACAACTTCTGCATTGAACATGTTTCCAAAATCGGGTGAGAACTGGGTCAAAAATGCAAGTCAAAATTCAGATGAATAGTAATTTGGGGGTTAAATGGAGAAATCTCAAATTTTCTAGATTTTTCCACACTTTTCTCAAACCTTCCAAATATAAAATAAACCCACTATATAAGGAATGTACTATTCACTATTTCACAAAAAAAATTAAAAGGAAAATAAAAATAAAATAAAGAAGAATACGTAAGGAAGAAGAGAGGGAAGAAGAATAAGAAAGAATTAAAGAAAAGAAAAAGGAAAGAAGAAGAAGGAAGATAAAAGCAAACCATGAAGGATAATGAAGCTCCAACAAATGAGGTAAGAAGACTTAACCCATAAGCTTGATTTTAAATCTTTATGAAGTATGATGATAGAATATGGGTGTTGGATGATAATTATGTGTAAGTGATTGAGTTGTAATGATGATTGACATAAATTAAAGTATGTGAATAGATTAAAGTTTGGTGTTGATGAATTAATGATGTGAATTATGTAGTATTGGATATTATATGGTGTTTTGAGTGTTGATTTTGGTAAGGGAATGATTGGGGTATTGTTTTGGATGATTGGAAATTGAAGAATAAAAGGGTAGAATCCTGGAAACCCAGGACGCGTCGCGACGCAAGAGGAACTGCGCGTCGCGAAGCAAGAAGAAAATGATGAATGGAGTTGTGTATTGCGCGTCGCGACGCGCAAGGGTCTTCATCGCGATGTGAGACACAGAACCTCCCCAAATCAATTTTAAACCCCCAGTTCCACCTTAGCGTGTTAGAGACCACCCTTAGGGTCTCGTATTAGTTTGAACACATATCCTGTATCAAAATATGATCATCATAAGCCTTGTATATATAATATACGGATAAATCTTTAAATACTAAAAATATCGAGGTTATTTTACTACATTGATTCTAATTAAGTTCCGATCATAGGTATCCACAGGAACCGCATTCTCCTTCGATCAAAGATCCAGTGCCAGCCAGACTCAAACACAGTGAGTGGACACTCTTCTTTTAAACTAATTTTTATTTTTGTTTCAGACTTATATTATACGCTATAGGGCGTTAAAAGATTTCTTTTTCAGTCATTTTCATATACAAATATGTTTTAAGAAAGTATGTGATTTTCAAAAAAACTTTATTTACAGTTTTAAGATTTAAAGTATGATTTTCATGTTTTTCGGGGCATGAGGTAAAAACTCAACCCAGTATGTAACTTGAGACAATTATGGATTTGACGGACAGATGACATGTGCACATATAGAGGACTAGGGGGATGGAGATACGTAAAGCCCCTAGATCCTAGTTTCAGAGCCATGATGGCGGCATAGGTTCGTATACCTGGACTCTAGTGTTGGATAATATGACCCATAGCGTCACTATTTGCACAGATCATTGTGTTGTTGTAGCAAATTAACTATGTAATAAGGAAATTGCACTCTCATCATTTGTGATTAGATCACCATAGATATATAAATGAAGAGAGGTCCCTATGATTAGTTCCTGGATTGAGATGATATGAGACAGTTTCAGTCCACGAAGGATTAATTATTAAATATCCCTAGCCGTAGTATTATCGAGATTGGACATCGATAATGCGGAATAGGCTAGTATTGCACTTGTGTGCGTTGTGAGGGCACAACGACATAGTTCTCATATATATAAGTGTTGGATACTTATGCAAGTGCGATAGGAGGTCGTGTTTCACCGATGGTTCGGGAAACAGCTTCGCTCTGGATAGACCCCGCGGAATCCCATTGGTAGTATGTCTGCGTGTCTATGGGAGGCCGCATCAGGGTAGGTGTATATGATCTTAACCTGAGACTTGCATCGCTAGTACTTGCGACAATCGGTAAACTTTGGTTTTGGTGGTTGGGGGACCTAAACTGGTTCTGTGTTCACCTCTTCTGGGTTTATCAGGAATCGTAGTGCACTGGGTGTGATGTCAAGATGGAAGTGTCACTTCAGACATATGGAGTTGATGACCACGCAGGATACAAAACTAGTGCTCTATAAAAGGTTGCAACCGTCGGGACAATATGACTAGGTCAGTATTGCCCGATTTAAAGAGACTAGTTGCTTGATGTCCGATATATGTTTCGTACGGGGCAGACACATTTCCAGCCCCAGGCCTAACATGTGATCGTCCGATACTGGATCGATATACACAATACAATACAATTGTATACTACGCTTGATATAGATCTTAAATATTCTTAAATGAATATAACCGGAGAATTTGGGTAGACTTCGTGTTTTGCTAGAAACCGAACATGTCTCGTAAATCGGTAGAACGTAGTAGTTGGTACGTACGTGACTCGGTTACACCGACGACGACGTATTTACTGCGCCGACTTATCCGGGGATCTCATGGGTCGCCTCCGATAATGCACCGATGACGCATAACTCGCACTCATTAATAATCTGGGATTATATAGAAGAAAGAGAAAATTAATCAAGGATTAATTACGGAGATATTTTATCTAGGATAAAATATCGTTTAGAGAGAGATAACGATTAATTCAGAATTAATCGGCAAATTAATATATTCGATATATTAAACGAAATTGGATTTCGACGCGGAATTAAAATTAGATTTTAATTCGGGCGAACGAATTAATTTAGAATTAATTCGTTAGCGATGTGAATAGTGAATTCGCTAGGCGTAATCATTTAATTACGACGCGACAAAAAAATCGTTAATTTGGAATTAATGAACCCGAGCCCGAGTGTGATTGTGAGCGCATTCGTATTTCGAATTCGAGTGCGGCATCGCAAGTCACATCAAGCGTCAAATCATTAGTCGCATCAAGCGTCAAATCACTTGTCACTTTGAGTGATGTGACTTGACATCATGTCACTTTAATAAAGGTGATATGAATAGTGATGGACTTGACATAAAGTGTAAAAGCATTTTGGAGGGAAAACTTTAAGTGTTTTGGCTCCAAAATAAATTTGATTTATTGGATTAAATTAAATGTAAATGGATTATTATTTTTTGGAAAAATATATAATCAATTCTTTTACACAATTTTAAGAATTCAACACTTTTATCTCTCCATTTTCTTTCTTCTTTGCTCACGCCAAAAACACATCTGCTCACTGTTTTTTGATCAGTTTGGGCGTGACTTTAGGGAGGCCATTAGTGTGATTTTGTTGCAAATACACAAGTGCTAGCACACTTACGAAGGTTGCTAAGGTGTTATGGAGGTTCACCCATGAGGCCGGATCCATCCGACGGAGTTTGGAGCTTCAAAAGTGGATCCGAAACTGCCAACCCAGTGAGCATGGACTGCTGCAGTTGGCGCCACTTGGCAGTGGAGTTTTTGGCTTGAAACGTCTCCAAATCGACTCAACCGATCGATGTGAGTATTCCGCTACCTCGTCGATGTATTCACGCATTATTTTCATTGCTTGTTTGATCTTGGGACCTTAATAAAAACCAACAATGGCATCAAGAGCTTAGGTTCAAGCATGAAATTTGTAGGGCTTAAAATTTGGGTAAATGTGATTTGAGCATGATTTGAATAAATTGATTGTTTGAGTATGCTTACAACATGTTTAATTTCATTTTGGTTGGTCTAATTTGACGAAAAATGATTTGGAATTATTTTCCCCAAAATTAATACCTTGGCCGAATGTGAATGGAATTTTGGGATCTTGGATTTTTTGATTTTTTAATTCATTTGATGAGTTAGAATCGATTAGGTTGACGTTAATTTGAATCGAATTGGATTGGATTTCGAATTGGACGAAAACCCCAAAATCCTTGAGTTGGCCGAATTGGATAATGCCCCTAATGTCTTGGTAATTTTGATTTTTGAACATTGGATGTATTGGAAATCATTTAGGATGTGATTTAATGTCGATTGGGTTCGATTGGATTGAAACCGAATCGGACACAAAATCCCTCTTTTGGCCGAGACTAAAGAAGCATGTAATGGGTTTGATTTTTCATTTTATGTGTTGGACATGTGATAATGAATTAAGCATGATTAATTGGACTAATTTAGTGTTTTGGAAATGATGATTTAGTTGATTAATCATGTAATGCACTTTAAGTAATTAAATTGCGTAATTGGATTAATGAAATTTAATTATTTAGGCTTAAATTGGATTTGGGCTTCTATTGTTGTATTTGGGCCTATTGGGCTTGATTTATCAAGTTTGGTTTAGGCCAAGTGGATTGGATCCAATTGGGCCCAAAACCTTAACCATAAAGCCCAAATGCAACTAATGAACCTTTAAAGCTCAATTGGGCCTAATGGGCCAAGATTGATTTATGGGCTTATGGGGTAAATCCCGGATTGGACTTTGGTTATCGGTTTGACCCGAGTTGACCAAAAGTCCACGCCTTAAAAATCAATTAAAAGCCCATTGGACTTTAATTGAATTGACGTTGGACGTTAATCGGTATTGAGACGCGTTACGATTAAATTTGGAATTTAAATCGTAAAAGGCTTATTAAATAAAGTGCAATATTTAATTTGGAATTGAATAGTGAATTAGTATTAAATGCATGTTAAATTTGATTTAATGATGTAGTTTAATTTAATTCATGAATTCGTACTTTAAGTACTTATTCGCAAAAACGAGTTTGACTCGAACAAAATCAAATCGTTGTTTGAACATTGGATGATCACTTAATTATCAGATTAATTAATTTGATTAGATTGATTGATAGCATGCTTATGTGTGTGAATACGTGGTTGTGTTGAATGAATAATGTATATCAGATGGATATTAGTTGGGTGGGCAATTTTAGAAATTGTTGTAATAAATTCGATTTATTAAATTGGACCTGCGTGTCCAGCCTTATCACCTTCATTCTCTTTGTATTCTCTTCTCACCTATTCCCCTCTATGTATATGAGGTTTCTTTAGAAGTGTAGTGTAACAGGTAGAAGTAGTACAAGTGCTAGCTTGAGTGAGAAAAGGAGAGAGATTTGATCTAGGATCAATGTGTAAAGTATCCATCCGCATATCATTATTATTTATTTTCATACTCGCTTTATTATGTATTTAGAATGCATGTTTAAGGGTGTATGATGATGAGACCTTAACAAAGATAATTAAATTGGTAGCCAATTTGCACGCGAAAAACCCTCGTTCTATATTAAGCGATTATCCTTCCATTGAATGATTCTTGTTCAAGATCCGATTGGCATTGGTTTGTTGGCCAAAGTCAAGACCTTGTCGATTATGGCTGTATTTGAATCATGAGGGTTTTGTTCCACATCGGTGTCTTGTCCAAGTTGTGATTTGTTGGCCAAAGTCAAGATCACTTCTTGTCCAACGACATTGATTACGAAACTTTCCTTGTCAATGGGTCCCGCTTAACTGGAGTCATTAGGTTTGTTGTGCCAAAGCCAAGGCCTAGATGATTCGGAGGATATGGTCAGGAAAATGTATTAGATACATTGGTAAATAATATGTTTAGGACTTGGATGTCCACCTAACCGGATCTAGGAATTGGATTGGATCCAATTGATCTGTGAGATCTACCTAGTTAAATAGCATACAGCTTGTTGGCCAAAGTCAAGGTTGTATGTTATTTAATAGGATCCTAGCCCACTAGGAAACACGGTTTCCCGAGTACTCGACAGAGGGTTAGAGGCTCGACGAAAAATAGTGGGAGGTAAGTATTGAATTTGCAACAATCGTTCAATTACTCGCTAAACACGCTCATTTATATTTTACTCGTCGTATTAATCAAAAGTATTAGTTGGACTAATATTTTATGTTGTTTTAAAAATATATATATAGTTGGACTATATACAAACTTATTCAATATATAGTTGATTTTATAATTGGATTATAGTAATCAATATAATTGAATTAAAATGATAGTTGATTTTATAATTGGATTATAGTAATCAATATTAAAATTATAGTTGATTAAATAATTGGATTATTGTAATCATTATAATAAATAGTACCTTATTAAATTGATTAAATAGTTGGACTATTAAATCAAGAAAGAATTGAAAGGTTGAATATTTAAAATATATAATCCTTGGGATTAATGTTTTAAATGATTTAATTTTCAATTGGGAATTAATAATAGGTTAATTTATTTGATAAAATAACTTATTATAACTAAGCCCATAATTAAGCAAATAGTAGAGCATAAAATCTTTGGAAGATTTATGTGATGATGACTTTAATGCTTAATTAATATACTTATAATAAATCTATCATTAGATTAAAAAGTATTAAAATTGCAATTAATAATTCTTGGAGAATTAATTGACTATTCTAGTGGAGAAAAGTCAAAGTTTGCAATTGGGCATGTAGCACAAGGTGCACATCGTTTCGATATTCCGAAACCCAAGGCTTGGCCAAAGGTTTGTGAAATATTGAAAAGGATAATTGACATATCCCGAAGTGACTACCATTTGGATATGGAAGACACGAAGGAATTAAAGAAAGGGCGAGGCTCTAACTTTAAAAATATTTGTCAAAGTTATGTTCACTACTAGTATTGAAATTGATTTTAAATACTTAGTGTGGTACATAAAATATATGTATTGATGTTCAGAATCCGCTATGAGTTGGATACTGACTTTAAACCGAGATTTCTCTGCAAATCGGAAACTGGACGAAAGTCGCTGTTTCGACCGTGGATACCTAAGTTTAGGAACTACCCTTTGGGTATGTACTTAAATTAGGAACTGTTATAATGTAACTAGTTTGACTAGAGACATTATCTCTATATCAGTGTTTAATCCGTTGCGGATAAACCTTTATATTTTAGAACACTAAAGTGTTTTATTATATAAAGATGATACTGAGATAAATACATTAGATGTAAATAACAGAATTTATATTTTGAATATAAATAAAATCTCAAACATATAAAATGACAAATAAATAGCTCAAATTGATTTGATCAACAGAGACTTATTTGTGGCAATGTTGTCTGGGACACAATTAAACAAGACTCGTATATCCACACTTTTGAAGAGTGGATACTAGGACTGATTTGACTATTCAAATAAGGTCTACGAATCTAGTTTATTAGGTAAAGTACCTAAAATACTATTTACTTGGTAATAGTATAAAAGGCCACCGATCTGTTAGCCCTATTCATGGTGAAGTTAGTGGGCCCATATCTAGCTAGACTAGATGTGAACATGAATATTTCGTGACCTTAACGGATGTGGCATCACGTTATGGTTATGTGTTTCTTTTGAAGAACACAGATCGGAAACTTTAGAGTTTCGACACGAAATAGAAAAACAGATCGGCTATAGTATTATGCCGCCACGGTAAGACCGTATTAGGAAAATACTTAAGCAGTAAGTTTCATATGTACATGAAAGAGTATTGTATTCTTTCATATGAGGACTCCTCCGAGACACGTCAGTTAGCGGTGTGTCCGAACTAAAACCGAATTTTGTTGGACATGATAAGGTTTATCACGAGTCGCTCTGAGCTACTATTTCCTTCTACAGGATATGTATTACAGTGCAAAACTTATTTAGAATAAGGTTCCATGAAAATCTGTTTGACAGATGTCATATAGGATATGAACAAGGAAGAAACGGGGTTTCTCATTCCTGATAATTTGGGTATGCCAGGCATGACGTTTGGATGATACCAAACTAAAAGACCCAAATTGGATAAGTGCCAATATAGGTTTTCCTAAGGGAAACCTTAAGTATAGTACTTGTAAATCTCACATGAGAACAATGTGATTGTTGCTCACCATGCGGTTTTTCCTGAGAGGAATACCGATATCCAGTGGTCAGTGGGAGGATAGTGATACTCGATGAAAATCGGAGTAATACTGTTCAAGGCATGAAGTCCTTAATGGAACACAAACAGTTCATCAATAATGAATCTGTACCATTAATCTTCAAATACACAAGAACTTTGTAGATCGGATAGAGTCAGAAAACAACCTAGGGTATGGGTTTCTGATCTAACCTCATAAAGATGTCAATCTTATGAAGGTATATCCACCGACTACATTTTGAGGAAGTGATACGAGGTATCGACTCCCTATTATGGCAAAGTGCCATGAGTCCGAAATGGATTCCATGTATAACAACTATTTCAGATACTAGTTGTTGTACCACAAGGCATTATGCCTATTGGTACATTAAACGTCTTCAAGGAAGACATACATGGATGGCAACATACCAACGTACAAAGCTAGGCTTTTGACGGAAAGGTATCGTTATCAACATTGTGTTAATAACGGTTCAACCTTTTACTTGTTGCCATGGTATATCCATTTTGAAGATGCTTGTTGATAACTGTATATTTCATTTATGAAATGTATCAGTTACAAATCAAAATCGCTTTCCTGAAAAGGAAACCTTTTGGAGGATGTTTACAACATCCTGACGATTTTGTATAACCGGCAAACAAGGTTTGCGGGTTATTCGATCCATGTTTGGATTGAAGCAAGTATAAAGTTCTTGGAACTGTCGTTTTGAAATAATCATAATGGTTTATGATTTGACTCAAAACGAAATAATTCTTGTGTATATAAGGAGGTTAGTGGGAGAGCGCACTGACAGCAAATTCCCATAAAACAATTGATGAAAGCTTGGCTTTCATAGATATTCTTTCATAGAAATTCTCCGTAGAATTCTGGGGAGTAACAACCTTTATTCAAGGAATAAAGATCTACTGGGATAGATTTGGAGTTGTTAACACTCTCTGGGAAATTGTACATTTAAAATGTACTTGTATTGGTGTCTCATACGCTTCGAGCATATGGAGTCACAATCGGGTCAATCCAAGTGATAGTCACTGGATTGAAGTTAAGAACATCTGTTAGTATCTCAGAGAACTAAAGATGCTGTCTTAAACTATGGAGAAGGATAACTTGAAGTGACTGGGATCACTGCTGCAAGTTTCCAAACAATTAAATACTACGGTACTATAAAGTTTGAATAATGGGACAGTGAGCTGGAAATCTTCCAAGCAAGATAACTGTTGCCGAATAAACAACAAATGCGGATTATTGCTGCAGCTGAGGCAGCAATAGAAGTCTTTTGGTCGAAATAAATCTAATTAGATTAGATGTAGTTCTGATAGCAGCTGAGCTAGGCGTCAGCAAAGGCTAAGGAATTAAAGGTCTCATCGACGATCCAGATATATACTTCTATATCATCTGATTCGTTCGGATCATACATCGTGGCGATATGATGATCGTATAAATCGCGTCAAACGATAATCATGCAAATCCACTGACGAAAACCTTTCCTCAGCAATTTGAGCAAACCTTATATAGTTCGGGTGTTAGACACTCGAGTGACTGGCTATGTGCCAAGTGGGAGATTGTTGGATAATATGACCCATAGCGTCACTATTTGCACAGATCATTGTGTTGTTGTAGCAAATTAACTATGTAATAAGGAAATTGCACTCTCATCATTTGTGATTAGATCACCATAGATATATAAATGAAGAGAGATCCCTATGATTAGTTCCTGGATTGAGATGATATGAGACAGTATCAGTCCACGAAGGATTAATCATTAAATATCCCTAGCCGTAGTATTATCGAGACTGGACATCGATAATGCGGAATAGGCTAGTATTGCACTTGTGTGCGTTGTGAGGGCACAACGACATAGTTCTCATATATAAGTGTGGATACTTATGCAAGTGCGATAGGAGGTCGTGTTTCACCGATGGTTCGGGAAACAGCTTCGCTCTGGATAGACCCCGCGGAATCCCATTGGTAGTATGTCTGCGTGTCTATGGGAGGCCGCATCATGGTAGGTGTATATGATCTTAACCTGAGACTTGCATCGCTAGTACTTGCGACAATCGGTAAACTTTGGTTTTGGTGGTTGGGGGACCTAAACTGGTTCTGTGTTCACCTCTTATGGGTTTATCAGGAATCGTAGTGCACTGGGTGTGATGTCAAGATGGAAGTGTCACTTCAGACATATGGAGTTGATGACCACGCAGGATACAGAACTAGTGCTCTATAAAAGGTTGCAACCGTCGGGACAATATGACTAGGTCAGTATTGCCCGATTTAAAGAGACTAGTTGCTTGATGTCCGATATATGTTTCGTACGGGGCAGACACATTTCCAGCCCCAGGCCTAACATGTGATCGTCCGATACTGGATCGATATACGGAATACAATACAATTGTATACTACGCTTGATATAGATCTTAAATATTCTTAAATGAATATAACCGGAGAATTTGGGTAGACTTCGTGTTTTGCTAGAAACCGAACATGTCTCGTAAATCGGTAGAACGTAGTACTTGGTACGTACGTGACTCGGTTACACCGACGACCGTATTTACTGCCGACTTATCCGGGGATCTCATGGGTCACCTCCGATAATGCACCGATGACGCATAACTCGCACTCATTAATAATCTGGGATTATATAGAAGAAGAGAGAAAATTAATCAAGGATTAATTACGGAGATATTTTATCTAGGATAAAATATCGTTAGAGAGAGATAACGATTAATTCAGAATTAATCGGCAAATTAATATATTCGATATATTAAACGAAATTGGATTTCGACGCGGAATTAAAATTAGATTTTAATTCGGGCGAACGAATTAATTTAGAATTAATTCGTTAGCGACGTGAATAGTGAATTCGCTAGGCGTAATCATTTAATTACGACGCGACAAAAAAATCGTTAATTTGGAATTAATGAACCCGAGCCCGAGTGTGATTGTGAGCGCATTCGTATTTCGAATTCGAGTGCGGCATCGCAAGTCACATCAAGCGTCAAATCATTAGTCGCATCAAGCGTCAAATCACTTGTCACTTTGAGTGATGTGACTTGACATCATGTCACTTTAATAAAGGTGATATGAATAGTGATGGACTTGACATAAAGTGTAAAAGCATTTTGGAGGGAAAACTTTAAGTGTTTTGGCTCCAAAATAAATTTGATTTATTGGATTAAATTAAATGTAAATGGATTATTATTTTTTGGAAAAATATATAATCAATTCTTTTACACAATTTTAAGAAGTCAACACTTTTATCTCTCCATTTTCTTTCTTCTTTGCTCACGCCAAAAACACATCTGCTCACTTTTTTTGATCAGTTTGGGCGTGACTTTAGGGAGGCCATGAGTGTGATTTTGTTGCAAATACACAAGTGCTAGCACACTTACGAAGGTTGCTAAGGTGTTATGGAGGTTCACCCATGAGGCCGGATCCATCCGACGGAGTTTTGAGCTTCAAAAGTGGATCCGAAACTGCCAAACCAGTGAGCATGGACTGCTGCAGTTGGCGCCACTTGGCAGTGGAGTTTTTGGCTTGAAACGTCTCCAAATCGACTCAACCGATCGATGTGAGTATTCCGCTACCTTCGTCGATGTATTCACGCATTATTTTCATTGCTTGTTTGATCTTGGGACCTTAATAAAAACCAACATCTAGTTCAGAGCTTGGGTGGTAGCATAGATCCGTACCCCCAGTTCTAGTTTGTGGCTTGGGGGATGGCGATACATAACGCCTCAAAACCATCAGTTTCAGTGACCCGGTTGAGTTATTCTCGGACACGCCCAGTTGAGTCGTTTTCCTGGGCGTAGAGCACCACCAGTATTAGAGACAGTAGTGGCATGCTTTGGTGGACGGTGATATGTAACGCCCTAAAGTCATGGATTTGTACTGCTGGCTACAGTTAGGCGTATGGGGGGACGGCAATACGTAACGCCCTCATACGTCAAGTTTTTCAGACAGATATACAGATTTCAGACAGAGTTTTCAGATTTCAGATACAGTTTTTAAAAGAGCTTTTAGAAAAGAAATTTTTCCCGAAACATAAGTTTTATAAGAGATTTTAGAAAGAAGTTCAGAGTTTTAAAAAAAGAAACCAGTTTTCCTATAAAGTTATTTTAAGAGTTTTCGGTTTTAGAACTAAATGTTTTATAATAGTTTTTCGTCTTTAGTCCACTAACTTAGATCATATAGTGATCTAACCCCCACTCCAGTTTCTGAATCTTGCAGGTTTCTTGGAGGACGAGCTCGGGAGGACGAATATGGATGCAGTTACTAGGGATGGAGTCCACCAGTATAAGTCAGAGTTTGAGTAAAAGTCCAATCTTAGTCAAGTAGTAGTCACAGACAAATATGAGTCTTGTATCAGTCCTGATGTGTGTAGTCATTGTGAAACCAATTGTTATCAAGTAAAATAATTACTATTGAGTTTGTTTCAGTATTTTCGAGTTGGGCTACGGTCCCACACAAGGTATGGTCAAATCAAGATAAGTTTATTAGTATCAGTTATAGGCAGTTAGTTAGAGGCTGATGGGGTTAATACTGCTATCCCTTACCGGTAACATCTCCCAGATCTGGGATGTTACATTGATTTAATTTATTTGTGGTATCAAATTATCTAATAAGTCAATACTTATCAAAAATATGACAATTAAATCTTGCCAAACTAACCAATTAAATTTGGCCACAATTTCCAATCAAAAAATGCCATTTAACTTATCTTAATAAGTAAAAAGATACTAAGTATTTAATTAATTATTCAAAAATTGAATAAATAAATAATTAAATACAAATATCTCAAAATATATGTATTATATTTACATTAAATAATCAAAAAACATATATTAATTATAAATTTCAAATATCACAAATTGACATTTAATAAATGGCCAAAAGATCTATAAATAATGTATATTCGTTTAACCGTTAAACGATCCATATTATTTATAAAAGTTGCCCTAGTGCCCAATGAGTATATCTCATTAGTGAGACACTCTAGGTTCAGGCATATCCGTCACGAAATCCAATTTCGTGTCTATAATCTGCCCACCCCGTAAATTATGACGAACACAGATAAAAATCTCTGAACCATACAGGTCGAGGTCACTGCATACGTATAATCCTTCCATCATAGGTATCTAGATTATCCCAGAGATATAGATATAAACGTCAAATCTCTTTAGGTATAATCCCGTCGACGATTCTATTAGCAATCTCTTAAATAACACTTAGAACTAATTTCTACAGTGTACTACGAGCCCATGGATTTAACAGATTGCTAATTCCATAATGGATACCTTTGCTCTGTACACAGAAATGATGGATCCTATCTTGATACGCACATTATATCATGAGGATCAGTCCACACCCAACGAACTTACGGAGGCCTGATCTTAATAGATCGGTGACGTGACTGCCATCAAAGTGTGGAGGATACCTCATATATCCACAGTGGTACCTCAAGTCGGAGGATCATTATGCTCACTCAACCCGAGAAGATTCTTATTGACGTTGGTGTACTATCTATTAAGAATTTTGGCGAGTCGTTCAGTGTTTATCCGATATAAACACCTACGTGTCTATACGAGTCTCCTGAGACTCATGGTTCATTGAGAAACCATTAGAATCTAACATTCCAATATACGACACGTACCGGTCTCAATGGATTTACTTACTGACCAAGTAATTGTAAACCTTGACCAGGAAAAGTTAAAGAATGATACTGTTATGATACCGCTCAATGTCAGATGCGACACTTTTGCAACTGTATCATAACCAATCACTCTATGGTCATTTACGTCTTTACCATATAATAAAAGAATTTATATTACAGAAATTGTCTATTTTATTCATTAATAAAATATATACAAAAGTATTTACAGGGAAATACATAAGAAATTGGCGCTCAGAGCACCAACCATAACAAAATCTCCCACTTGCTCTAGTGTCAATGTCGATTGTATCTAATACCCATCAACTCCACATGCTTATCAAATAACTTCAGAGGTATGGCCTTCGTGGGTGGGTCTGCTACATTATCTTCATTGGGAACTTTGCACACGACAATGTCACCTCGCGACACAATCTCTCGAATAATATGGTACTTTCGTTCCACATGCTTCGACTTCTGATGCGCCCTCGGTTCTTTTGCTTGCACAAAGGCACCGGTATTATCACAGTATATTGGAATCAGATTCTCGATACACATGACAACTCCCTGTTCTGTGATAAACTTCTTAAGCCAAATAGCTTCTTTTGCAGCTTCAGAAGCAACAATATATTCAGCCTCTGTGGTGGAATCAGCTGTAGACCTCTGTTTGGAACTTTTCCAACAAACTGCACCTCTGTTAAGGGTAAATAAAAATCCTGATGTAGACTTTCTATCATCAGGATCCCATTGGAAATCAGAATCCGTATACCCATGAACCTACAGTTCATTTCCTCCATAAATAATAAACTTATCCATAGTACATTTAAGATACTTCAAGATATGTTTAACGGTCATCCAATGGTCATTTCCTGGGTTGGACTGATATCTACTGGTTACACTAACCGCGTAGCTAATATCATGCCTCATACATAACATGGCATACATTATGCTACCCAAACACAAAGCATAAGGCTGATTAGACATTCTAATCTTCTCATCTTCTGTTTGCAGACACATCTTTTTCGTAAGATGAATGCCATGTCTGAATAGTATATTTGCTATCTTAAAGTTGGTAAAATTGTACCGTTCTAAGATCTTATCTATGTAAATCGATTGGGATAACTCAATAAGCTTCCTTTCTCTATCTCTATAGAGCTTTATACCCAAGATATAAGAAGCTTCACCCAGGTCCTTCATGGAGAAATTCTTACACATGTAATCTTTGACGCCTTGCATCATTCCAATATCATTCCTAATGATTAGGATGTCATCAACATAGAGAACCAAAAATACTATCATACTCCCACTAGCCTTCTGGTACACACAAGATTCTTTCGTATTCTTGAGAAAATCAGACAATCTAATAACCTCGTCGAATCGAAGATTCCAACTTCGTGAAGCTTGTTTAAGTCCATAAATTGACTTTTTAAGCTTACAAACCATGCCTAAGGTTTCGATGGATACAAAACCCTCCGACTGTTCCATATAGATTTCTTCGTCAAGAAACTCATTAAGAAAAGCTGTTTTGACATCCATTTGCCAAATCTCATAATCATGGTAAGCAGCAATAAACAATAAAATCCTTATAAACTTTAGCATCGTAACTGGTGAAAAATTTTCATCGTAGTCGACACTAGGTCGCTGCATGTAACCCTTATCTACCAGTCTGGCCTTAAAGGTTTCAATCTTTCCTTCAGGCCCACGCTTCCTCTTGTAAACTCATTTACTACCAATAGGAACAATTCCCTCAGGAAGCGGAACCAAGTCCCAGACTTGATTCTGATGCATAAAGTCTAACTCTGATTTCATGGCCTCTTGCCACTTCGCGGAGTCGATGTCCAACATCGATTCTCTATAGGTATAATGGCCAGTCTCTTCGACTAAGAGAACATCTAGACTCTTTTCTTGTATCAAATACAAGTGTTCAGGAGGTCTAGACACCTTTTGGGACCTACAGAGTGTGGTTATTGAAGGATCTACATCTATTTGAATGTCAGGTTCCTCCACTGGTTCGTTGGTTCCAGGTTGTACTTCATCAAGTTCAACCTGTCTATGATTACCTCCTTCAGACAAAAATTCTTCCTCTAAAAATTTTGCGAAGCGAGCTACGAACACATTTCGATGCTCGGTATCATAGAACAATTATCCTTTCATATTTGAAGGATATCCAACAAACCTAAACTTCTGCCCTCGAGGCAAAATCTTATCCTGCTGAGCCATCCTAACATAGGTAGGACATCCCCAAATCTTAACATAATTAAGATTCGGTTTCTTACCAGTCCATATCTCATATGGAGTTGTAGAAACCGCCTTGGAAGAAATCTTATTCAAAATATGTGCAGCGGTTAAAAGAGCATAACCCCATAAATAATAGGGCAAATCTGTAAAATTCAACATCGATCGAACCATATCTAATAAAGTCTGATTTCTCCTTTCGGACACTCTATTGTGCTGTAGAGTACCCAAATGAGTATATTGAGTGAGAATCACATTCTCCTTTAAATAATCGGTGAACTCACCACTCATATATTCACCGCCTCGATCAGATCGAAGACATTTAATATATTTACCAGTCTGTTTTTCTACTTCATTTCGGAATTCTTTGAACTTTTCAAAGGTTTCCAATTTCTGTTTCATCAAATAAACATAACCATACCGTGACAAATCATCGGTAAAGGTAACGAAGTAGGAAAAACCACTGTGAGCAGTTTGACTCATGGGACCACATACATCAGAATGTATTAGTTCCAATAAGTCAGTGGCTCGGTGTCCTACACCCGAAAATGAGTCTTTGGTCATCTTACCCTGAATACAAGATTCACAAGTCGGATAAGGTTCAATGGTGAGATCCGGTATCAAACCATTCCTAACCAACTGGGTTAGGCGTTTCACACCTATATGACCCAACCTCATATGCCACAGTTCAGTATTATTTATATCAGATACTTTACGTTTATTAATTCCAACATTAAAGATATCTTGTGAGGTATGCAAAATGTAATTACCATGCTCATTTGGACAAACAAGGATCTGAACATTATATTTATCATATAAATACAAAGAACGATTCTTAATATTTACATTATCGCCCTCAATATCTAATACAAAAAGTGATACAATGTTCGCAACACATCCTGGAATAAAAAAGCAGTCATGCAACAAAAGGCTCCCACTGGGCAGAGGAATCTCGCATAAGCCCACAACAACTGCATCCAAAGAGTCACCACTCCCGAATCGCAATTGCATCTCCCCATATTTTAGCCGTATACTTTTCTTCAGCACCTGCAACGAATTGCAAATGTGAATTGGACAAGCAGAATACAAAATCCAACTGGATGATATAGCTTCACAAGCTAATGAGATATCAATAATGGGAAAAATAAAAGTACCTGACGTAGATGCTCTTTCCTTTCTGATCTGGGCCAAGTAATCAAGACAGTTCCTCTTCCAGTGGCCGATCTTGCTGCAGTGGTGGCATTTGTCTTCGACAGCTCTCTTGGGTTTATCAACCTTACCCTTTGGTGGAAGATTTGTATCCTTCTTCTTCTTCCCCTTCTTCTTCTTCCCTTTCCGTTTAGAGTGGGAGGAAGCGGGAAGAACAGTGGGTTTAGAAGGGCGAGTAGGTACTCCCTTCCTGAAATCTTCATTCGCTGTTTGTAGCATCTGATGCAACTCTTGGTAAGAATAGCTAATCCCATTCATATTGAAATACATCACAAATTGGCGATATGACGTCGGCAGAGATCCAAGGATAACACGTCGTCCTAAAGTGTCATTAAGAGGGAAATTATAGCGTCTCAACTGTTCGATCAAATCGGTCAGATGGAGCACATGAGGGCTCATAGCTTGTCCCTCTTCCAATTTTGCATGGAACAGTTACATAGCAATCTTATGAACCAAGACGCGTTCTTAGTTCATAAAGGATTCTCGTAACCGCGTCATCATAGTATATGCATCGGGCAACCCAAAATATTGCCTTTTAAGCTCCGGTTCCAAGGAACTGAGAATGTATGATTTGACTCATCTATCATCATCTCTCCAGTTTTGGAGAGTCTCATGTTCCTCTGGTGTAGCATCAAGTGCTATGGCCAGTGGCAACGGACCTTCCAACACATATTCTATTTGTTCGGACCCAAGAACAATTCTCATATCCAAATCCCAATCTGTGAAGTTTTCGGCGTCCTTAAGCTTATTCGTATCAAGTATACGGGCAAAAATATTAGGAGCAGATGTCGCCATCGCAAATCTATCATATAGATAGCGAAAAATGGTTAGCAGACATAACAGTTTCAAAAAATATAAATTAAACAAAGCATAAATAGATCATCGATTTTTAATCTAAAAATGTCTCTCCCACTATTACATGCAATACTGTAATCCCCAAACATAATGCAATGAAACAATTAATCAAATTAAATTTAATAGCGAAAGGTAGATCCCATGAATATATTTCAGCTCATAGCTTTGGCACGATCTCGCTTACGTATATTCATTAGGTAGACAACACATTGCCAATCACTCAATAGTGACTTCTGGGTTCCGGTCCTGGCCGTTTCTCATTGTGACAACTTTGGCACGTTCACAAGGAGGCGTACCAAGGTCAAACTTTTCAATGACAAATTCAAGATACTTGCGTAGTCCTGACAGCTTTGGCACATTCAGGATTTTCGCTTTCGCTTGAATTTATCTAGTATCACATATACATTCGGTATGGATAAATTTCTATCAACTACACCCTCACAGCTTTGGCACGATCTCGGATGCAGCCATAGAACAGATATCCAAAAACCGTATTGACAAGACGGACCAAGAAATATGTATCAAATACATACTACTTTCAAAACCTTATTAAAACAGGGATATTTCCACAAAGATGAAACATATTTAATTTAATCAAATTAAATAAATACAAGAATGTATCATGTAAGAATATAATTAAAAAATGAGTTTTAAGGCATATTCATATCATGTGTCGAGGTTCAGACCTGCTCTGATACCATTTTGTTGGGGTTTCGGGCAGTAATTCGGGTAAAGGCAGCGAATCGCGAAAAATCAAAATTTTCTGATTTCAATTATTTTTCTTGGGTAATTAAAATAAACTAATTTATTTCAATTACTCAATAATCAAAAACTTAAATTTTTACACAAAAATCAGATTTTTCAGAAATTACCGTTTTACCCCAAAACTTTGAATTTTAATCATTTTAGTCCAAAATTGTCAAATACAATTCTAATTGATTCCAAATCAATTCCAAAATGATTTATTCATGTCTAAAACATGAAAATTCAGATTCCAATACAAAGAAACAGATTTTTTCCTAATTGCCGAATGGTCCATGAATTTTCAAGAATGTGCAATTTGGTCCTTTATGGTCAAAACATGCCAAGATCAAATCCAAAAATTCCCAAATTTAATATACATCAAATATACATAAAAACGCATCACATATATGAAAATCCCAAAATTTGGTGAAGGTTGGAAACCCTAATTTTATAATTTTATAAATTAACCAAATTAACACCAAATTAATCCAATTCAAAGCTTTAATTCAATTCTTACAACACCAATTGAGTCTCACCAACATGAAATACCTCACGAAAACTTCTAGGTCTAACATGAGTGGCTAATAGACTCTAGAATGGCAAAAGAAAACTTAATAAACCATTTTCAAGCATTATAAAATAATATACATGCTTTCATCTTCATTCAAGCACCCAATCATCAAAACTCAACCATAAGAAAGTAGAGGAAAAACTAAGCTAATCATATTGAAGCTTAGGATCATAGAAACAATTTTCAAGAAGGAAAAAATGTGAAATTCCTTACCAAATTTCCAAAAATAGTAAGTTTTTTTCTTCTTTTTTCTTATTTTCTCCTCTTTCTCTCTTTTGTATTTGATTTTAGGGTTGATAGAATGAATAAACAAAAAAAAAAAGTGGCTTATATATTTTCCCAACCATCACCGAAAATTAGGGAAAAAAATGCAAGCCACATTTTCAATTTTTTGTTTTAATTAATTGAAAAATGATTTAATTTATTTTTGGTATCAAATTATCAAATAAGTCAATACTTATCACAAATAGGCCAATTAAATTATGCCAAACTATTATTTCAAAAAAAAAAATCATGCCAAACTAACCAATTAAATTTGGCCACAATTTCCAATCAAAAAATGCCATTTAACTTATCTTAATAAGTAAAAAGATATTAAGTATTTAATTATTTTAATTATTCAATAATTGAATAAATAAATAATTAAATACAAATATCTCAAAATATATGTATTATATTTACATTAAATAATCAAAATACATATATTAATTATAAATGTCAAATATCACAATTTGACATTTAATAATTGGCCAAAAGATCTCTAAAGCATGTAACTTCGTTTAACCGTTAAACGACTTATAAATAATCCGTATTATTTATAAAAGTTGCCATAGTACACAACGAGTATATCTCATTAGTGAGACTCTCTAGGTTCAGGCATATCCGTCACAAAATCCAATTTCGTGTCCATAATCTACCCACCCGTAAATTATGACGAACACGGATAAAAATCTCTGAACCGTACAGGTCGAGGTCACTGCATACGTATAATCCTTCTGTCACAGGTATCCGAATTATCCTAGAGATATAGATATAAACGTCAAATCTCTTTAGGTATAATCTCGTCGACGATTCTATTAGCAATCTCTTAAATAACACTTAGAACCGATTTCTACAGTGTACCACAGGCCCAAGGATTTAACAGATTGTTAATTCCATAATGGATACCTATGCTCTGTACACAGAACTAACGGAACCTATCTTGATATGCACAGGATATCATGAGGATCAGTCCACACCCAACGAACAGGCGGAGGTCTGATCTTAATAGATCGGTGACGTGACTGCCATCAAAATATAAAGGATACCTCATATATCCACAGTGGTACCTCAAGTCAGAGGATCATTATGCTCACTCAACCCGAGAAGATTTTTATTGACGTTGGTGTACCATCTATTAAGAATCTTCTGTGAGTCGTTCAGTGTTTATCCAATATAATCACCTACGTGTCTATATGAGTCTCCCGAGACTCATGGTTCATTTAGAAACCATTAGAATCCAACATTCCAATATACAACACGTACCGGTCTCAACGGGTTTACTTACTGACCAAGTAATTGTAAACCTTGACTAGGAACAGTTAAAGAATGATATTGTTATGATACCGCTCAATGTCAGTTGCGACACTTTTGCAACTGTATCATAACCAATCACTCTATATTTACATCTTTACCATATAATAAAATAATTTATATTAAAGAAACCGTCTATTTTATTCATTAATAAAATATATACAAAAGTATTTACTAGGAAATACATAAGAAATTGGCGCTCAGAGCACCAACCCTAACACAAGTTTATGAATTTTAATATGTTTATGCATAATTTGTTTGGTATCTCATATATATTAATTTTTGCTTCTCAGTCCTTTTTTATTATGTCAAATGGGGAGAAATCATATAATGAGATTAAAACTTGTGTTACCCTCACCCTTATATTTAGGGGAAGCAAATTTGTATTAATGTGTTTCTCTAAGTTTTATAGAGGTATATTGAAGACAATCACATTTTGAGGGGAATCTAATATTGAGGGGGAGTCATAATTGTCAAACAAAATGTTAGCGCCATAACACTCAATGAAGGATTTTGATGATGCAATGTGGAAGATTTCGACGCATATTAACGAGCATTACAAAAAGATGTCGAAGCAATTGGTCGTAAAGAGCAAATGGATGTGAAGACTCAACAGCCTAATGTAGAAGATCTAGTGTAGTCCTATAGCTTAGGGCTCTCATTATAAGTGAGTCTATAATCTAAGTACTCTAAACTCATAGGACTCATGTACATTCATTTAGATGCATTAGGGTTAGTGAAAAAAATTTTTAATCTTTAAATCCTGCGGTTTCTGCACTGAGACCGGCACACCGGTGACCCTGCTCTACCTTGGGCAGATTTCCATGCTTTCTGGAACCGGGTTACTCCATACCGATCAACTGGAGTTTCACATATATTGGAACTGGGCTACTCCATATCAGTCAGTTGGGGTTTGCATAGCAATTGGAACCAAGACGATTCATATCGGTCCCAATACTGGTAAGCTAACCGGTATACCAGCCTCCATATCGGTCAGTAATCTGGTATTGCGCTTTAACATTCAATGATAATATAGCCGTTATGTTTTACATGACCGATATATTGGCCATTGTAGGCCGACATATTGGCCCCTGTAGTACATTAATAATATATAATATTTATAATTCAAGTAAGAATTATACCTGTAGATCTGGATATCTTTGAATCAAGATTCTTTGAACCACGATCTTCCTCGCCTTATCTCCCCACCTCCAACGGCACGTGTGGGCGTGAAAATAATTACGAAGAACACTCTAATTTTTATGAAGGATTCATGTACTCTACACATGAGATGAATCATTGGTGTAATTTTTTTTCGTTTTCTCAAAAAAACTAAAACAAAGAAAAATAAAGAAAATAAAAAAGAACACTCTAATTTATTGATAAATATATTATTACAACTTTTATCATAATTTCCAAACAATAGTTATATGGAATAATTGGATTGTAAAATAATTCATAATTATTTTATATAATTCACGATTATTTTTCTTCGCAATTATTATCGTTCGAATAGTGATAGAAGATGACGAGGGGACCGACGGACCTATAATTCTAAGCTCCAATAATTTCGTCGATTAATTGTAAACTATTTTATTAATCAAACGAAATTATTAATCCTGGAGTAACTTCACTAAATACCCAGAATTGCACTCTCAGAATTATAGAATTAATTACTGAAAGTATTCGTCCATTGATATAGTCATTACATATGCAATGATTCTCCATAACAGATTCATAAAAGAGATAGGTATAACTCCAATTACATCTTTATCATTGACTTCCAATAGTTCTCAAGTGAATAATTAATTCATAACTTTTATGAATTTGCAACTAATTGTTCAGGTTCTAAACTAACAAACAAGGGAATCTTATGAACGGATTTCATTGTATTAGGTTAGTATTCCCAGTTATTTATTCAACTCATTCCAAAAATACAAGGTTTACAGAATGTAATAAATAAAAAACCATACCGAGTAGATTAAAGAATAAATTAATATGATATTGAAGTCTGTTAAATACAATGAATTAAGATCATCACATATACGACCATCCTTATGATAAAATTGATGTTCTTTATTTTACGAAAAATTATTAGAACTTTTCAATTTTATCTGGTTCTGTCCAATATAATCTTATTTTATAAAATACATTCATTTCTATGTCTCTACATAATATAATATGGATAAAACTATACCATTCATAATGGAATGAACTGTATTTATGACTTTGGATTTGAAAATTCCCAATTCAAATCATAGTCATGGAAATTTTTTTATTATTACTCTTAAAATTTATCCATGCATATATGTATGTAATATTTTATATGGATATATATATATATATATAATTTAAAGCTACATAAATAATTACTGAATTTTCATGAATTTTATAAAGAAAATCAAAATGCATACATGGAATAAAATCGAATCATAAATTTATTAATCAATCATGTTTCGAACACATTTGCTTGTCGGGCATAAAAAATCCAACAAACTCCCACTTGCCCTAAAGAAAATGAGACATGTCTCTAAGCCCCAATCCTTCTAGTTGCCCCTCAAAACTCTTTGCAGGCAGCGTCTTGGTAAAAGGATCGGCTAGATTCTCTACAGATGGAATCTTCAGAACAGCCATGTCGCCGCATTATACAATGTCCATAATCACATGATATTTACTTTCAATATGTTTTGATCTCTTGTGGCTTCTTGGTTCTTTGGAATTAGCCACTGCACCACTATTATCACAATAAAGTAACAATGACTTGTTCATATCTGGAACCACTTCCAGATCAGTAAATAACTTTCAGAGCCAAACCGCTTCTTTGGTAGCTTCACAAGCAGCCACATATTCGGCTTCCATAGTTGAATCAACAACACATAATTTTTTGACGCTTCTACAAACTATAGCTCCCCCACCAAGAGTAAATACTTATCCAGATATCGACTTTCAATAATCTATATCCGATTGAAAATCAGAATCAATATATACAATCAGAATCAAATCCATACCAGAATAAACAAGCATATAATTCCTCATTCTTCGTAGATACTTGAGAATATACTTAACTGCTACCCAATGATCTAATCCTGGATTTGAATGAAAATGACTAACTATTCCCACTGCATAGCATATGTCAGGTCTTGTGAATAGCATAACATATATCAAGCTCCCCACTGTCGACGCGTATGGAATCCATCTCATATCTTCTTCCTCTTGGGGTGTTGAAGGACACTGCCTCTTAGAAAGAAAAACTCCATGACGGGGAGGTAAATTACATTTCTTGGAGTTTTGTATTGAATATATAACAAGCATCTTATCAATATACAGTGCCTAAGACAGGGCTAGTAGATTTTTCTTGCGATCTCTAATAAGACGAATCCCAAGAATATAACTTGTTTCTCCCAAATATGTTCATTTGGAATTATTCAGCCAGCCAAACCTTTACGTCTGACAATAGTTCTACATTATTCCCAATAAGTAGTATATCATCAACATAAAGTATTAGAAAGACCACTCGTTTGTCCTTGATGGATTTATAAACACAAGATTCATCAGGATTTTGGATAAAGACATAAGATTTGATCGCCTTATCAAATCTCATGTTCAATATCTAGACGCTTGCTTAAGTCCATAAATAGACTTTACAACTTGCAAATCTTTTGCTTTTCGTCGTTGCTTATAAAACCTTATGGTTGCTCCATATATATGGTCTCTTCAAAATAGCCATTCAAAAAGGCTGTCATGACATCCATCTGCTGGACAATTATGACCCAAAGCATCACTATTTGTACAGATCATGGTGTTGTTGTATAAATTAACTATGTGACAAAGGAAATAGCCCTTTTATCATTTGTAATTAGATTACCAAGATGTATAAATGATAAAAGGTCCTTATGATTAGTTCCAGATTGAGATGATATGAGACAGTATCAATCCATGAAGGTTTAATCATTAAATATCCCTAGCCAGAGTATTATCGAGATTGGACATCGATATTGCGTAAAAGACTAGTATTACACTTGTTCGCATTGTGGGAGTATAACGGAATAGTTATCATATATTTGGGTATAGGATACTCATGCAAGTGTAATAGGAGGTTGTGTTTACCGATGGTATGGGAAAAGCTTTGCTCTGGATAGACCCCTCAGAATTCCATTGGTAGTATGACTATGTCTCTATGGAAGTCCGAATCAGGGTAGGTGTATTTGGTCTTAACCTGAGACTTACACCGCTAATACTTGCGACAATCAATATACTTTGGTTTTGGTTGTCCATGGCTTTAACAGGTTCTGTGTACGCCTCTTCTGGGTATATTGAGAATCGTAGTGTATTGGGTGTGATGTCGAGACGGAAGTATCACTCAAGTCATAGTGGAGATGATGATCACGTAGGATACGGAACTGGTACTCTTTTATGCTGCAGCTATCGGGATATTATGACTAGGTCATGTTTATCCGATTATAGAGACTAGTTACCAGAGATCCGATATGTGTTTCGTACGGGGCAGACACAATTCCAGCCCCAGGCCTAGCACGTGACATCCGATGCTGGATCGTAATATGCAATACTACGTATACTACGCTGATAAAGATCACATATTCCCTTAAGAATATTTCTGGAGAATTGGGTAGGCACGGTGCTTTGCTAGAAGCCAACCATGCCTTGTAAATCGGTAAAAATGTAGTACTAGGTACGTACGTGTTCGGATAGTCCGACGACCGGATTTACTGCCAACATATCCGGGGATCTCATGGGTCGCTTCCTGAAGATTCACCGATGACGTATGACTCGCACATTATTAATCTGAGATTAATTAAATGAGAGAGAAAATTAATCTAGGATTAATTACTGAGATATTTTATCTTGGATAAAATATTATTAAAAGAGAGAGAACGATTAATTTGGAATTAATCGATAAAATAATATATTCGATATATTATACGAAATTGGATTTCAACACAAAATTAAAATTAGATTTTAATTCGGGCGAACGAGTTAATTTAGAATTAATTCGTTAGCGACGTGAATAGTAATTTTGCTAGGCACAATTATTTAATTAAATTTGATTTAATTACGTCGCAACGGAAAATTCGTTAATTCGGAATTAGCGAACCCGAGCCCGGGAGTGTTTGCGGGCCCACTCACATTTCGAATCAAGTGGGGCCCACATGTCACATCACTTGTCACTTTAGTTACTTTTGGTGATGGGTTTTGGTGAGAATGATGATAGCTTGTAATACACTCAATTGTGATGGTTGAAAGACATTTACCATTTAATTAATTTTTGGTTTTTGACTTTTATTTTAGTGTATTAGATACACAACACACAACCAACACAAGACTTCTCACTCTCTCCCTCACACTCACGGCCTTGGGCCATTTTTCCTTTCCAAAATTTTGCCATTGCCGAGAGTCTGCAAGAAGGAATAAGGGAATTTTGTGGCAAAATTTCCAAGGTGCTAGCACACATTCGGAATCTTACGAAGGTGATAGGGAAACCCACCCATGGGCATGGAATGCACACTTAAAGCTTGGAGCTTGAAGAACACTTGGAGCACAAAAATGGAGGCCATTGCCGAGAGGACCTTGGAGGAAAAGCTTGAAGATTTTTGTTGTTCCTCACATCGCAAAAGTCGATCTATGTAAGTATGATTCTGCCATACTTCTTATCGAATGCAATGCTACCCTAAATTCATGGTGATTTTTGTTTTTTGAATCATTGGATGAGTTTGAAATACTTGGGAAATGTTGATTTAGGATTTAATTGGATTGAATTCAGAATCAGACATGAAATCCCTAATTGCCGTGAATGATAAGCATGAAAAATGATTGATTTTTTTATTCAATTGTGTTGGACATATGTTGATGATGATTAGCATAATTAATTGAGTAAATTAGTGTTTTGGAAATATTAATTTGGTTAATTAATTATGGTATACACTTTGGTTAATTAAATTATGAAATTTGGAATTTTGGTAATTTAATTAATTGGGCCAAATTTGGAATTGGGCTTGTAAAAGTTGTATTTGGGCTTAATGGGCTTGGTTGGGCCAAGTTTGGTTTAGGCTAATTGGTTGGATCCAATTGGGCCCAAAACCATATCCATAAAGTCCAAATATGACTTAATGGACCTTTAACTTTAATTTAATTGGGCCTAATGGGCCTAAATTGGTTTCTTGGCAAATAAGGGTGATTCCTTAAATGGGCTTTGGTATTTGGGTTTGACCCATATTGACCAAAGTCCAAACCTTAAGAAATTAATTGAAAGCCCATTGGACTTTAATAAAATTGACATTGGATGTTAATTGGGCTTTGAGACCCGTAACGATTAGATTTAGAATCTAAGTCGAAAAGGCACATTAAAAAGTGTAATTATTTAATTTAGAATTAAATACAGAATTAATATTAAATATAAATTAAATTGGATTTAATATTGTATTTTAATATGATTCAAGAATTCGTACTTTGAGTACTTATTCGCAAAACGAGTTTGACTCGTGTAAAATCAAATCGTTGTTTGAACATTGGATGGTCCTTAATTTCAGATTAATTAATTGGATTAGATTGATTGATAACATGTTTTGTGTGAATACATGGATACAATGTATGAATAATGTATATCGGATGGATATTAGATGGGTGAGGGCAATTTTGGAAATTGTTGTAATAAGTTTGAATTTATTAAATTGGACCTGCGTGTCCAGCCTATTACCTCTTGACTCTTTGTATTTCTCTTCTCACCTATTCCCCTCAATGTAAATGAGGTTTCTTTAGAAGTGTTATGTAATCGGGTAGAAGTAATACTTGTGCTAGCGGGAGAGAGGAAAGTGAGAGATTTGTTCTAGGAACAAGTGTTTTAAGTCTCCATCCGCATATCATTATTATTTTATTTATACGCTCCATATTATGTTTTTAGAATGCATGTTTAAGGGTGTATGACGATGAGACCTAACAAAGATAATTAATTGGTTGCCAATTACGCGAAAAACCCTCAACAAATATTAAGCGTTTTTCCTTCCATTGAGTTATTCTTACTCAAGATCCAAGATTGGCACTGGTTTGTTGGCCAAAGTCAAGACCTTTGTCCATCGCGGATGTGTTTGAATCATTAAGGCTTTGTTCCATATCGGTGTCTTGTCCAAGTTGTGATTTGTTGGCCAAAGTCAAGATCACTTCTTGTCCATAGACATCGATTACGAAGCTTTCCAAAGTCAATGGGTTCCGCTTAACTGGGATCATTAAGTTTGTTGTGCCAAAGCCAAGGCTTAGTTGATTCAGAGGAAAAAGGTTAGGGAATATATTGGATATATTGGCATATATAAGATATATGTTTCAGACTTGGATGTCCACCTATTGGATCTAGGAATTGGATGAGATCCAATTGATCTTAGAGATCTACCTACTTATTTATCATACAATTTGTTGGCCAAAGTCAAGATTGTGTGTTATTTAACGGGATCATAGCCCACTAGGAAACAAGGTTTCCCGAGTACTCCACAGAGAGTTAGAGGCTCGCCGAAAAATAGTGGGAGGCAAGTATTAAATTTGCAATATTCGTTTAGTTACTTGCCAATACGCGCTCATTTCATTTTTCGTCAATATAAATTAATATATTAGTTGGACTAATATTTAATCGTTGTTTTAAATAAAACAGTTGGACTGTATTCAAACTACTTCAATTAATAGTTGATTTTATAATTGGATTATAGTAATCAATATAATTGAATTTAACCAATGAAATTATAGTTGATTATATAGTTAGACTATAGTAATCATTATAATCAATAGTACCTAAAATCGTTGATTTAATAGTTGGACTATAGCAATCAAAATAACTGAAAGATTAGTGTTTAAAACATAATCCTGGGAGAAAATGTCATTAAACAGCTTTAATTTTCAAATTGGGAATGATATCTCAGGATAGTCCTGGAGACCGAGAAGTTGCTTTATTTGATAGAGTGACGTCTCGATCCTAAGCCTGGAGTTGAGCAAATAGTAGAACATGATATTTGGAATATTCATGTGATGATAACTTTAGTGCTTAATCTATTATGCTTGCCGCAAATACTCCTTAATTTCTTATTCAGAACTAAGGATTAGATCCTTATAGTATGATAATGAAATTGAAGGATCTTCATAGATCTATCATTAGATCTTAGAAGTATAAATTTCAATAGAAAACTCTTGGAGAGTTAATGGCTATACTCGAGGTGAAAAAACCAGAGTTTGCAATATGGCAAGAAGCGCAAGGCGCATCTTACTTCGACATCCCAGAAGGCCAAGGCTTGGCCAAAGGCTTCTGGGGTGTGGAAAAGAGGCAAAAGCAAAATCATTATAATCTTCTGGGAAGATATAGGACATATCCCAAAATGTCTGCCTAAACTGTGGCAAACGGGGTCACTAGAAGCGTGACTGTCGTATGGAGAAGGCAGACATGAAGGAATTGAAAACGAGCAAGGCTCCGACTTCAAATATGTTTGTCATCAACATGTTCACTACTAGTATTAAAATTGGATTTAGACACTGAATGTGGTACATAAATATGTACTGATGTGCAGAATCTACTGATAAGCAGGATACTGTCTTCAATTGAGATTTATTTGAGAATCAGAAACGGGACGAGAGTCACTGTTTTGACCGTAGAGACCTAAGTTTGGGAACTACCCTTCGGGTATGTACTTAAATTAGGAAAATTTTAAAATGTAACTAGTTTGACTAGAAAAATTATCTCTATATCAGAGTATAATCCGTTGCGGATATACCTTTATATTCTAGAACACTAAAGTGTTTCATTTTATAAAGATGATAATGAGATAAACATATTAGATGTGAATAACAGTATTTATATTCAGAATATAAATGAATCTCAAACGTATAACATGACAAACAAATAGCTCAAACTGATTTGATCAGATGAGACTTATTTGTAGCATTGTTGTCTGGGATACATTAAACAAGACTCGTATATCCACACTTTTGAAGAGTGGATACTATGAAGGATTTGATTCTATTCAAATGATGTCTACGAATCTAGTCTATTGGGCAAAGTGCCTAAAACACCTTTTACTTGGTAAAAGTACAAGTGCCACCGATTTGTTAGCCCTCGTTCATAGTGACGTAAGTGGGCCTATATCTAGCTAGGCTAGAGGTGGATATGAACAATTTGTAACCTTTACGGATGTGGCATCGCGTTATGGTTATGTGTTTCTTTTGAAACACGGATCAGAAACTTTGATTAATTCAAAGAGTTTCGACACGAAGTAGACAAACAGATCGGCTAAAGTATTAAACACCATGATTTGAGCATGATGAAAATACTTAAGCAATAAGTTTCTCAAATACTTGAAAGAGTATAGTATTCTTTCAATGAGAACTCCTCCCGGAACACGTCATCCTGACGGTGTGTCCGAACAGAGAAACCGAATTTTGTTAGACATGATAAGGTTAATCATGGGTCGCTCTGAGCTACCATTTTCCTTCAAGGGATACGCATTAACAGTGCAAAACTTATTTTGAATAAGGTTCCATAAAAAAATATAAAAATAAAAAAAATCTGTTAGACAGACTTAATATTAGATATGAACAAGAAAGAAATCGGGTTTTCTCATTCCTGTAGATTTGGGAATGCTGGGCATACGTTTGGATGATACCAAACTAGAACCCAAATCGGATAAGTGCCTAAGTTGTGGGTTATCCTAGGGAAACCTAAGTATAGTACTTATACAACTCACTAGAGAACAATGTAATTGTTGCTCGCTATGTGGTTTTCCTCAGAGGAATACCTACATGCAGTGGTAAGTGGGAGGAAAGTAAAACTCGATGAAAATCAGAGTAATACTATTTCAGGCACCGATTTCTTAATGGAACACAAATAGTTCATCAAGGATGAAACTATACCAATAATCTTCGAATACACAAGAACCGCGCAAGTCATGAAGAGTCAGAAAACAACCTGAGAGGTATTGGTTTCTAATCTCACCTCGTAAATATGTCAATCTTATTGAGGAACACGAACTGACTACGTATGAGGAAGTGATACAAGGTATCGACTCCCTATTATGGCAAAGTTCCATGATGTCAGAAATGGATTCCATGTAAATCAACCAAGTTTGGATACTAGTTGATGTACCAGAAGGCATTGTGCATATTGGTACTATATGTGTCCTCAAGGAAGACAAACATGGATGACAACATACAAACGTACTAAGCTAGGCTTGTAGCGAAAATGTATCGTTATCAACATTGTGTCGATTACGATGAAACCTTTTACTTGTTGCCATGTTTAAATCCGTTTGGATAATGCTTGCTGATGCTGCATGTTTCATTTATGAAATATGGCAGCTGAACGTCAAAATCGCTTTCCTTAAACGGAAACCTTTTGGAGGATGTTTATAACATCCTGATGGTTTTGTTGTACCAAAATGAGCAAACAAGGTTTGCAAGTTAATTCGATCCATGGATGGATTGAAGCAAGCATAGCGTTCTTGGAATTATCATTTTGATGTAATCATAATGGTATATGATTTAATTCAAAACGAATATGATTTTTGTGTATATAAGGAGGTTAGTGGGAGCGCACTGACAGTGATTGTCCTAAATAATGATGATATATCATTTCTTGGAAATGATATTCCCATAATACAATCGGTGAAAGCTTGGCTTTCATGAAAATTCTCCGTAGAATTCTTGGGAGAGACAACCTTTATTCTAGAAATAAGGATCTACTGGGATATATCTAAAAGTTGTTCGCACTCTCCGAGTACTCGTACATTGAAAAATTTACGCGACCTGATGTCTCATACGTTTTGAGCATATGGAGTCACAATCAGGCCAATCCAATTGATAGTCACTGGATTGATGTTACGAACATCTTTTAGTATCTTAGGTGAACTAAGAATGCTTTCTTATACTATGGAGAATGAGAACTTGAAGTGACTGGGTTCACTGTTGCAAGTTTCCTAACCGATGATAACGACTGTAAGTCGTAACAAAGGTACTATATAGTTTGAATAACGGAACAGCGAGCTGGAAATCTTCCAAGCAAGATATTGTTGCCAAATAAACAATAAAAGCGGGTTATTACTGCAGCTGAGGCAGCAATAAAAGCTATTTGGGTCGATAATAATCCTAATTAGATTAGGAATAGTTCTGTTAGCAGCTGAGCTAGGCTACAGCACAGGCTAAAGAATTAAAGGTCTCATCAACGATCCAGATATATACTTCAAATATTCATTTGATTCGTTCGGATCATACTCGTGGCAATGTGATGATCGAATAAACCACATCAGATGATAACACTGCAAATCCGCTGACGAAAGCATTTTCTCAGCAGAAATTTGAGCGAATCGTACATAGTTCGGGTGTAGGACACTTGAGTGATTGGCTATAGGCCAAGTGGGAGATTGTTGGACAATTATGATCCATAGCATAACTATTTGTACAGATCATGGTGTTGTTGTACAAATTAACTATGTGACAAAGGAAATTGCCCTTTTTATCATTAGTAATTAGATTACCAATATGTATAAATGATAAAAGGTCCTTATGATTAGTTCCGGGTTGATATGATATGAGACAGTATCAATCCACTAAGGTTTAATCATTAAATATCCCAAGTCAGAGTATTATCGAGATTGGACATCGATAATGCGTAAAAGACTAGTATTACACTTGTGCGCGTTGTGGGAGCATAACGGCATAGTTCTCATATATTTGGGTATATGATACTCATGCAAGTGTAATAGGAGGTTGTGTTTACCGATGGTACGGGAACAGCTTCGCTCTGGATAGACCCCTCGGAATTCCATTGGTGTATGACTATGTGTCTATGGAAGTCTGAATCAGGGTAGGTGTATTTGGTCTTAACCTGAGACTTGCACCGCTAATAATTGCGAAAATCAATATACTTTGGTTTTGGTTGCCCATGGCTTTAACAGGTTCTGTGTACGCCTCTTCTGGGTATATTGAGAATCGTAGTGTGTTGGGTGTGATGTCGAGATGGAAGTATCACTCCAGTCATAGTGGAGATGATGATCACGTAGGATACGGAACTGGTATTGTTTTATGCTGCAGCTATCGGGATATTATGACTAGGTCATGTTTATCCGATTATAGAGACTAGTTACCAGAGATCCGATATGTGCTTTGTACGGGGCAGACACAATTCCAGCCCCAAGCCTAGCACGTGACATCCAATGCTGGATCGTAATACGCAATACTACGTATACTGCGCCTGATAAAGATCACATATTCCTTTAAGAATATTTCTGGAGAATTGGGTAGGCACGGTGCTTTGCTAGAAGCCAACCATGTCTTGTAAATCGGTAAAAATTTAGTACTAGGTACGTACGTGTTCGGATAATCCGACGACCGGATTTACTGCCAACATATCCGGGGATCTCATGGGTCGCTTCCTGAAGATTCGCCGATGACGTATGACTCGCACATTATTCATCTGGATTAATTAAATGAGAGAGAAAATTAATCTATGATTAATTACTGAGATATTTTATCTGGGATAAAATATTATTAAAAGATAGAGAACGATTAATTTGGAATTAATCGATCAAATAATATATTCGATATATTATATGAAATTGGATTTCGACAGAGAATTAAAATTAGATTTTAATTCGGGCGAACAAGTTAATTTAGAATTAATTCGTTATCGACGTGAATAGTAATTTTGATAGGCACAATTATTTAATTAAATTTGATTTAATTACGTCGCAACAGAAAATTCGTTGATTCAGAATTAGCGAACCCGAGCCCGGGGTTTTTACGGGCCCACTCGCATTTCGAATCAAGTGGGGCCCACATGTCACATCAGTTGTCACATCACTTGTCACATTAGTTACTTTTGGTGATGGGTTTTGGTGATAATGATGATAGCTTGTAATACACTCAATTGTGATGGTTGAAAAACATTTACCATTTAATTAATTTTTGGTATTTGACTTTTATTTTAGTGTATTAGATACACAACACACAACCAACACAAGACTTCTCACTCTCTCCCTCACACTCACGGCCTTGGGCCATTTTTCCTCTCCAAAATTCTGCCATTGCCGAGAGTTTGCAAGATGGAATAAGGGAATTTTGTGGCAAAATTTCCAAGGTGCTAGCACACATTCGGAGTCTTACGAAGGTGATAGGGAAACCCACCCATGGGCATGGAATGCACACTTAAAGCTTGGAGCTTGAAGAACACTTGGAGCACAAAAATGGAGGCCATTGCCGAGAGGACCTTGGAGGAAAAGCTTGAAGATTTTTGTTGTTCCTCACATCGTAAAAGCCGATCTATGTAAGTAAGATTCTGCCATACTTCTTATTGTATTCACACATGTTTCTTTGCTTGAATTGATCTTGGGACTAATCTAGAAACCTAACACCATCTGTCAAATTTCATAATAATAATGAGCAGCAATGTAAAGAAAGATTCGAATGGACTTCAGTATGGCTACTGGTGAAAACATTTCCTCATAGTCAACTTATTATTTTTGGGTATAACCCTCTGCCACTAGCCTTGCTTTGACTGTCTCTACATTACCGTCCACTCCTCTATTTCTTTTGTAGATCCATTTGTACCCTATAGGAATTACTCTTTCAAGTAGATCTAAAAGCTCCCAGATTTAGTTGGAATACATGGATTCCATCTCAAGTTTCATAGTCTTAAGCCATTTACCTTTGTCATGATCTTCCATTGCACATCTATATGTCAATGGTTCATATTTTCCATCATTTGTGATAGCAACTTTTGCTTTACCTTCTTGTCTATATTGAGAAGGTAGTCGTATTATCCTCCCACTACAACGATGTGGTAAGATATTCTGACTCAAAGATGTGGTCTCTTCGCTTTGTGGAATAACAATACTCGTAGGTCGTTGATTGATCTCATCAGTTCTTAATTACACCAAGACTATCTTGCTTTGAGGTTTGAAGTCTGTCATATAATTATTCTTAAGAAACGTGGCATTTGTGGACAGAAATACCTTGTTATCGCGAGGATTATAAAACACATCTCTCTTTGTGCCTTTTGTATGTCCTACAAAGAAACAAACTTCATAATGCATTTCCAACTTTGTTGTCTTACCCATTAGCACATATGTTGGGCACCCTCATATACGAAAGTGACTCAAACTGGGTTTGTGGCCACTCTATAACTCTAAGGGTGTTCTGGGTACTGACTTAGATGGAACCACATTCAAAATATAGGTTGATGTTTGTATAGCATACCCCCAAAATGATTTTGGGAGTAAAGAATAACTCAACATAGAACGAATCATGTCGAGTAAAGTTCTATTCCTTGTCTCAGCTACACCATTTTACTAAGGTGTATCAAGTGCAGATAGTTGGGATAAAATCACATAATCTAATATGTGATATTTGAATTCATTATCAAGATATTCACCTCATCGATCTGATCAAAGGCACTTGATTGATTTACGTAATTCTTTTTCCGTTTCGATTTGGAATTCTTTAAACTTTCCAAAAGCTTCAAATTTATGTCGTATTAGGTAAACATAACCATATCTTGAGTAATCATCAACAAAAGTAACAAAGTACTCATAACCACCTCTTGCTTGTGTAGACATAGGTCCGCAAACATCTGAATGTATGAGCTTCAGTTGTTTTTGGGCCCTATCGCCTTTTGCAGAGAAATGCCTATTTGTCATCTTACCTTTAAGACATGACTCACAGACTGGTAGAGTACCAACATTTAGTTCTCTTAAGGAACCATCCTTTACAAGCCTATTTATCCTGTCAAGATTTATATAACCAAGTCTTAGGTGCCATAGATATGTGTTATCAGTGTGAGAAATCTTTTGTTTCTTTATTTTGGGCAATTCTACTTTAAACATTTCAGCATTCAATAGTGAATTAACATTGGGCCTTATCACATAGAGCCCATTTTCAATAAAACCAAAATAAATATTCAAACCATTTCTTGAAATAACAACTGATTTATTATCAAAAGAAACTGAATAAGATTGTTCATAAAGTCGAGAAACTGAAATGAGGTTTCTAGTAAATCCCGGTACAAAATAAACATTATTCAAAAATAAAATTTATTGTTCTCAACATAAAGTTTTATTTGTCCAACTACTGATGCTGAAGTTAAAGCGCCATTCCCAACTCTCGAAGTAAAGTCCCCATCAGCAAGTCTTGTGTAAGAATCAAGCTTCTGTGAGATACAAAAAATATGATTAGTCGCCCCTGAATCAATTACCCAGGATGATAAATCATTTTCAACTAAACAAGATTCAGTAACAAGTAAATCTGATTTACCTTTCTTCTTCTCTTTCAGCTCTTCGAGATACTGCTTGCAGTTTATCTTCTAATGCCCATCAATTCCACAATGGAAACATTTTCCTTTTGGCTTTTTCTGGGTGGAGCTATTCTTATTTCCTTGACTGTTGTTTGGCTTGTTCTTTTTGCTGTTGTTCCCTACTGTTTTCTCAGTTCCTGAACTCTTACATTTCTTCTTATTTCTCTTTCTCTTCTTTAAATAAAAGTTAGAGGTAGAAAGTTCAGCAACATTTACTTCTCCCTTCTTCTCCACAAAAATAGACTCAAAAGTTATAAGTTCGTTAAACAATTCGGTTAAATTATAACTCAACTTATTCATGAAGTAATTGCTTATGAACTGAAGAAATTGTGGGCTAAGGCTTTCTAAAATCATGCCCACTTGTGTGCCTTCATCTTTGGTAGCCCCATTGATTTCCGCCTCATGAATTGTACTAATCATCATTAGCATATGTTCACGAACATGACTTCCAGCTTTCATTTTGCAGTTCATGACTTTCTTGACTGCTTCATGTTTTGCTTGATCAGAGGGTTTGCCAAACATGCCCTGTAGAGACTCTATTATCTCATAAACAGTCTCTGTCTTTTCGTGCTTTGTATTCAGCACGTCAGACATGGCAGCAAGCAAATAACATAGAGCTTTGTCATTTGCTCGAATCTAATTTTCATAGGCATCTTTAATGATTTTGTTGGCATTTACAGCAGGTTTTGGAGGACATTCCTCTATCAGGACAAACTTCAGGTTATCCAGCACAAGAATTATATTCATGTTTTTCTTCCACTTAGTAAAGTTATCACCAGTTAATTTTTCAGTAGCAAGCAGTGATAGGATTAGATTTGACATATTTCTGAAATAATTAAAAACTATTCTAAATTATTTCATACATAAAATTCAAAATAATTTGGCATAATAATCATGATGCATGATGCATATGTAAAATACAAAAATATATATGCACTACTATAGTCTCGGAAAATTAATAGCATATTGTGTTGTCTTAGGGTCGATCACAACACCTTATTAAAATAGAGATAATCTCAATTAATAAATTTTTTCAAAATATCTCATATTTTCAAAATTTATTAATAATTGATTTTTGGTCTAAATGTAATTAACACGTTCAACTACATTCCTATTATGAGAAAAAAACCCACCGTTTTGGATCCTTAAAATTTAACTCATAATAACCAACTTAGGGTAAGTTAATTATGAAATACATTTTATAAATCCTATCGTAATAAATGTAACATTGATATTAACTTAAGCGAACACTCTCCTTAGGGAGGATGAAACTAAAGTCATAACGAAACCCCACTTAGATTTCACGATGTTGCACTAGTAGTGGAGACCAAATGACGTTTTGACAAATTAACCACTCCCACTCATTAATATATGTAAAACATCTAATGTTTTGTGAACTTAGCGAAAAAAGACCAAGAAATCAATATTAAAGGTCTTCAATTACCTAGTTAATTGTTTCATAATAAAATTACCCGCTTTACCAATAAAACTTAAATTCATTATGAAACATTTAAGCTATTCATGATAAATAATTTATTATAAATGCTTAGAACTAAATTTTGTGACATTAGAAATTTTAACGATTTAAAATTAATTCACAAATTTTATTTAATTTAATCGACTAAATGATAAAATTCTAAAATAATTTTTAATCAAATTATAAACTATTTAATATAATAAATAAATTTATGAAAATGCATATGTATGTATGACATGTTATAATGCAAAAATAGACATGGTGCTAATTCTATATGATATTTAAAATATGCATGAGTATAAATATTTTATAATTCACACAAAATAAATAAATTTGGATATTGACCGAGTTGACAATTTAGGTATTCTAAAATTACAAAAACCAAAAATAAAATTACATTAATCTCAAATGTGGAAAAAATATAATTAAATTTCCATGTGACTTTCAAAAAAAATATTTTTTAAATTATTATTTTACTGCCGCACAGTGGGCAGTCAAAACTACCACACTGTGCGGCTGGCTGCAGCACAACAGAAGTCTCCTGCTGCACATATGTGCATCAGCGAGACTGCTGCTCATGTAGCTGTGCACTGTGCAGCAGTCTCACTGCTACACAGTGCAGTGATAATAAAAAAATTGGGAAAATAATTATATTTGGTGTAAAATACTGTCTTTCGTCCATCGTCCCTTTGGCTTAATCTTGATCTCCAACAATTACAAATAATTAACAATTGCAAAAAGAAATACCTATTTAATTTTTTGGGTTTACATATCCAATATATAAAATAAAAAATTAAAATCATAACCCAAAATCAACCATACAATTAACGATTAATATCTATACATTCATCATCACATGATAATAAAAAAATACATAGCCTACTCTTTGATATACATATTAAAATGATTTATAATAAATCATTCTTATTAATATACTAGAATAAAAATGATCGCTTATGCGCAGCGGAAATCGTGTTGAAAAAATTTATTTTTACATGAACATTAAAAAGCGGATCCATATTTTCTAGTACATTAATAATATATAATATTTATAACTCAAGTAAGAATTATACATGTAGATCTGGATATCTTTGAATCGAGATTCCTTGAACCACGATCTTCCTCACCTTATCTTCTCACCTTGAACGGCACGTGTGGGCGTGAAAATAATTACGAAGAACACTCTAAATTTTGTGAAGGATTCGTGTACTCTACACATGAGATGAATCTTTGGTGTAATTTTTTTCTTTTACTCAAAAAAACCAAAACAAAGAAAAATAAAGAAAAACAAAAAGAAAACTATTTCCCTTTTCTTTTTCTCTCACCCAACACACTCACGTTTTTGCTGTTTCTTTGTTGTTATTCTTCTTTTTGATTTTTGATCAAAAAGTGATTCAATGCCTTCCCAACACAGCTCACGTTTTGTATTAAAAGGATTTGTTTCTCTTGGATCAACTATTGATCAAATAGAATTCTTATCTTTTCAAAACCATGTCAAGCAAATCCATTAAAGATATTATTAATTTTGATTTTCAAAAAATCAAAATAAAATCCTTTAATATTTATCTCATAATTTATCAAAGATAATTTAATTAACAAATAATTTTCAAAATTTCAACCTTTGAAAATATTATCTCATTAAATTAATATTTAATTAATCAAATTAATTCAATATTAATTTTCATAAATTAATAAATAGATGCATTATCTATTGATAAATATATTACAACAACTTTTGTCATAATTTCCAAACAATAATTATATGAAATAATTAGAGTTTAAAATAATTTATAATTATTTTATATAATTCTCAACTATCTTTCTTCGCAATTATTATCGTTCGAACAATGATAGAAGACGACGATGGGACCGATGGACCTATAATTCTAAGCTCCAATAATTCTGTCGATTAATTATAAACTCTTTCATTAATCAAAAAAAATTATTAATTCCGAAGTAACTATATTAATTATAAGCTCACCTAAAGATGTTTCCTGGGAAGTTCAAAAAGTGAGCCAATTTTTCCGCATGTGCATTTCGAAATTTCAAATTGGCGAAAAATCTACAGATCCTAACCCAATGGTGGAGCCCGTAACTAAACAATTAAAAGACCCTGGAGAACCCTTTATTGTTACTCCACCACAACCAGCGAAGCAATCTTTTCAAGTCATAACAACCGGTGGATACCAAAGAAGAAAGCACATGAGACTACCTGATCCGCAACGTTGAAGCCACTGTGATCACTTGGGTGGTTGCGTCTAGCTGAAAAAGTTAAACTTAGCGCTAGCAGGGAGGCAACTCTTGCATTTATTTGTTTTTATTTTCTTTACTTTAGTTTTATTTTATTGTGTGCTATTTGCTTGTTTATTAGTTTGCATGTGTATTTATGCAGGTATTAGTGCAGCTCACACAACCAGCGCAACCAAATTCTGACACGCAGGAGCCTGATATACTCCATACACGGTAGTGTTGTTCCTCACTCTTGTTTTTTTATGTTTATCTTGCAATGAGGACAATGCAAGTTTTAAGTTTGAGGGTGTGTACATGTAATGATAGTTCTTGCTATTTAAAAAAAATAAAAAAAATTATTTTTAGTCCTAGATAGTGAAGCATAAGTCTAATGATGAGTTTTGTTAGTTTGATAATGAAATCTTAGAAACGATAAGTGCCCAATTTATTTTTATTTAATACCTTGAGTAGGTGATCTAGGTTAGACTTGTAAGCAATTAACGATAGGTTTTTAGCAGTAAGAACCTAGATAGTTGGCAAAGTGACTAGTTGAAGAAATTGCTTTCCGCTGAATGACTGTTTGCTTAGATATCTATCTTAATATGCTAGTGTTATGATGTATGGTATGGTTAAAAATAAAAGAAAAAGAAAAGAAAGAAAAACAAAAATTGAAAAAAATTGAAAGAAAAACGAAAAACGGCTCACTTATCTTTATTTGATCCTTACAGGCCTCTTGAATATTCTATTTACCTATTTCTTTTTCGTTGATTTGTTATTAGACTCATCAAAAAATATTTGGCAGATATTCAAAAAAAAAAAATACTCGATTAACTCGTAAATGAAAAAGTTAAACCACCTATAACCGATAAGTATGAAGCTACCCATGGGCGAGTGTTAGGACCACAATGAGGAGAAATTGTACCTTAAAGGGCAGGTGTGTTGAAAAAAATGAAAAGAAAAAGAAAGAAAAAAATCGTACCATACTGAGCACATAATAGGCAAATACATAGTACTTTTGAGATATTTAGATTGGTTTGACCCATCGGATCTCAATTTATTAGACGAAATCATTGATTTGGCTTACTGTAGACACTATATTTTTACATAAAGCCCAATGATGAGCCTCGTATGGAGGCACTACCCGATAAGTTGCGGAAGTCGCGGGAAACGGACGTTGGAAGGGAAAATTCTAAAATTAATAGCTCGTCAAATTTAAACTCGCTACTTAGCCGCGGGTTCGCTCAGTCGATTCTTGTTTTAAACATTAATCTTGGCCCAAAACCCTCGCACCCATCCAAAGCCCACACGTCCCCATCCAAAACCCATACAAACCCAAACCAAAACCCTAGTGCACCACTATATAAAACATAACCTAGACCAAACCCTAGGGGGACGCCTCTCTTCACACTCTCTCTCACTGGGTGAAACAAAAAAGAAACCCTAATGGAGCTCTCTCTGTGAACCAAGACATCAACAATGAAACCCCAAAAGAGTTCTCGGCATCAACAGCTCTCGGCCACTCTCTCTATCATCTTCCCCACACAGCCACAGCTCTCTATTCCCTCATTCTCCCACAGAGGACACTCGGCAGCCACATGAAAACCAGTAAACCCTAAACACTCTTCTCTCTCTCTAGCCACTCTCTTCTTCTCATAATCTTCACGGCCACACAAGACAAAAAACTGAAACAAATAACCCTGCACGGCCTCCCTCTCTCCTATCTCTTTAAAAAAAAACTCACGGCAGAAACCCTAGGATCTCCCATATCCTTTCTGACACTCTCAACAACTGACGGCATCAAAGAAAAAGAAACCCTAATAGCTTTCCTCTCCATTGCACAGCCACGTGAAGAACCTCACACAACAATCCACCAAACGAGCAACCCAATAAACCAACATACATCCGATAATCACCAGGCCACCACTAACAACAGCCCTTCAACGCAAACAACAAGACAAAAGCCGAGACATATCATAAGCAAATAGCCACTCAGCCCCCCCCCACACTTACAAAAACACACGCCACTCACTGGAGACGCACCTCACGCCACTCACTGGACACACACCTCACGCCACTCACTGGAGACGCACCTCACTCACACACACCGAACACAATGAACACACACCACTCACAAACCTAGACACACACACGTCACTTACAAAGACACACACACGCCACAAGCACACTGTTCACTCACTCACGCACACGTCCCTTACAAAGCACACACCTCTCACATCCCCTAAACACACACACACCGGCACACTCAGCCCCACACACACTGTGATTCACCACAAACAGTAAACGGCCCACTCACAAAACTGCACCTTCACTCACGAACTGCCCCACCACCGACACAAAACATCAACTAAAATAAGTCACCTGACCGACACCAAATAGCCCCAAAATAGTCCCAAAAGAGCGAGTGAAAACAGTAAAAACAGCGAGTGAAAATAGAGAAAACATCGACCAAAAACAGCAGCAAAAATAGTGAAGAAAACCACAAAAAATAGCGAGTGAAAACAGAAAAAACAGCGAGCGAAAACAGCGAACCAGAAAAAATAACAGAAACGTTAACCCTTCCGGTGATGTCCCAACGCACTCCCGAGAAGCGACTTAAAAGGTAAGACCTGAGGGCACCCTTTGTTATATTTTATTTTTTCGTCCTAGAAATGGCATGCTTGGTTGGACGTGAAATACGTCCAACCGGGCATGCGAAGTCCTACATTGAAAACGGCCAAATTCTTTGGTCACATATTTTATTATTCGGCATTTATTTCGTGTTATTTGTATTTTTACTATTTCGCATTTAATTTGTATTTATGGTTGTTTTATTATTCCACATTCATTTTATGTTATTTATCTTCCCTGTTATTTCGCATATTTGTCTCTTCGGTCATTTATTGTTATATGCATTATCATATTTCATGTATGTCAACATTGGGTTAATGATTGCGTTGTGTTAATACTTGAGTGTTGCCTCTCGTGGTATATCGGATGAAAACCCAGACATAAATTCCGTAGTACGGTCTTTACTTGGGATACAACTCCATGTACCACTTCGGAAACATTCATGTATGTGTTTATGTCATTATAGATGCCATTTTCGTAATCTCGTTCGAACGCGTTTACGAACGCTACTCGAACGCGTGCATTCTGCCTCACTCCGTTCGAACGCTTTTCCGAATGCTACTTGAACGCGCGCACACTGGACATATTCTTTCCTCGTGTTTCATGCATGTTTGCCTATTTGGTTATTCCTTTCTGCATCATGTTCTTAAATATCTCATTTTTAATGTAATATACTTCCATTGTTTCTATTAATGTTCATGGGTCTGAAAACTTGTGTGTTGATTAAATTATCTTGCATGTGTTGCATAAGACTTGGTTATATTATTGCATAAATCCTTTCATTACAATTGGCATAAGTAAGAGACCATTCCAAACCCAACGGTTTGAGGAATTCCCTTGCGATGGGTGAGTGCGCCTTAAATCATTTCCCAGTTCACATTGGGTGGCGACTACATTTATTCTCGGTTTAGTCCCCCGTGGGCTACTCCATACTCCGATCGAGCCGCGAGCCCAGACAGCGTCGCCCACCTCTGTGCATGTTCCCACAGTCTGGCGACTCCACTGGGGATAGAGAATCGGCCCTGAAATAATGCCTTGTAATACTTGTGGTTTTTGCTTTAGTTAACCTAGTCTCACATATGTTATACTCGTTTTACCATGATGGTGTCATGTATCCTGAAGTCACTTTCGCTCGAGGCGGCGGATTGTTATATGGCATCATCACTCGTTGGAATGTACCTTAGGGTATAAAAAAGGTGCGCTCACTTGGTCGCTCGAACCCTGAGTGGGGAGACCTAGTTGTGGGCAACCCTTCGCTGGCGAGAGCCTTTATCTATACCCCTATAGGCCCACATTTGAACCATAGTCGTGTATCCTATAGAAGCTATAACGTATGCTTGTGTTTGGGACCATCATCATTTGGATCCATTTGGACCTCTTGTCATGAGATACGAACTTGTTGGGCCATTTAAACTGGGCCGAGTTTATGTCTTATGACGATTGGGCCAAAAATTTTCAAAATGCTGAGGAGCCACTTTGTGTTTGGGCCCCCTATCATTTGAAGTTGTTTAGTCACCTTATTGCAAAAGTGTAAACCTGTTGGGCCTTTTCCAACTGGGACAAGTTTTTCACCTCGCGATAATATGATTGAATGCTTCGAAATGATAACGGGCCAACTTGTATGAAAACCTTGATAGGCTTAGAGAATCCAAACATGATCCAAATATGCTAGAAGCATGAGTCCGATATCCACACTGGCTTTCATCTAGAAGGATACGCCTTGTTACGGTATATTTGCATACTTTTGGATGCTTCCAAGTTCATCCCCACAACCTTGATTACCAATGGCCCAATTCGTCATTTCTAGACAATGGCACGATCCCCATAATAGGCTTAGTCAATATTTTAAATGGGCGGTCTTTGTCTGTTACCGATGGAAAAGCACTGAGGTAGCCAGGTTCACCCTTATCGCGTAGGAGATAACGATTTTGTGTACCCCTTATTGGTACATAAAATAATCCATACCTAGGACAGAAATGGACTTACCAGGAGTGTAGGAGGAATAGGTCGGAGGATATAGTTGTTTTGATAACCATATGCATCTCATACAACTCATACATCTCACGCATACACGCATCATGCTAACCCATGTGTCTTAAAAGCCATCATAGATATCCTTGGGTTAGGAAAGAAAGACTTGTCAAGAAGAGTTTAGCAAACATGGATATCGGGGAAGAGGAAGCCGAGAAACAGAAAAATTTACTACAAGAATAGAACGACCATATGGGGGCCTTCAGCAAAATAAAAAAAAAAAATTGTTTGTTTTCAATCCTTAATAATTAGGCATAACTCCAATGATGAAATGGTTTGCTTTAGGTGAAATATTAGAAACGATAAACTCTTGATGTGTTTTTTATCTGATGCTTTGAGTAGTTGATCTATGTTAGACTCATAAGCACTTAATTATAGGTTTTTTAGTAGTGAAAACCTGAGCAGTCGACAATGTGACTAGTTGAAAAATTGTAGGTCGGTGAATGACCGTTTGCTTAGATGTCTATCCTGATTTGCTTGTGTTATGATGTGTGGTATGGTTGAAAACAAAAGAAAAGTCCCTAAAAAAATTATTAACCACCTATAACCGATAAGCGTGAAGCTATCCATGGGCGAGTATTAGGACCACCATGAGGGGAAATGCTACCTTAAATGGTAGGTGTGTTGAAAAAAAAAGAGACAAAAGAAAAAGAAAAAGAAAAGCATACCATATTGAGCACGGAAAAGCAATTGCATAGCATAATTGAGACATCTAGGTTGGTTTGACCCATCGATCCCAATTTGTTTTTAACGAAATCATTGAGTGGCTTACCTAGGAATCAAGCTGTAAAAGAACCATTGCACACACCACACTTTGAGTCTGGCTTAGATCATTTATTCAAAAACTCAGATTTGAGTTGCATCGAGTGCTTTGAAGGTTCTCTGGTCTCATTACTGAGCATTCTTTGAGGACAATAATATGTATAAATTGGGACTATTTTGTAGCCAGTAATATAGTATGTTGATACGAAGTGACACATCACGTAGTCCAACTTGACCTAGTTCAAGCAGCGGAGAGCAGAAAGCTAAACCAAGACTGGGGGCGACCAGTCTACCACCTCGTGAATCAAGGAAATAACGAGATCTTGAGTCATGGGACCAAAGAAAACTGAGCAATCACCATAGTAGAATTGACAGAAGTAAACTATAAGCAGGCCCAGGGGGCGATCAAAGACTTTTTTAGGCAATGGGCGCCAAAGAGCACAAAGAAGGCCTAACCCATCGGAATAGGAAATACATTCATGCATACACGCATACACGCATATACGTCACATGCGCGTAATTTTTGTTGTGTTTTTGTTCGCAGGTTTTGAAGAAAAGGAAAACGGGGCAAAGACAAGCAGTTTTGGGAATGAATCCCAGAGTCGATGCCCACGCTATTAGCAGTTTCGGGATTGAATCCTAGGGTCGAGGCCCACATTATCAGCGGTTTCGGGAATGAATCCCAGGGTCGAGGCCCACATTATCAGCAGTTTCGGGAATGAATCCCAAGGTCGAGGCCCACATTATCAGCAGTTTAGAAAGTTTAGAAAAGGAATCTTAGGGTCGAGGCCCACACTATCAGTGTTTTGGGAATGAATCCCAGGGTCGAGGCCCACACTATCAGCAGTTTCGGGAATGAATCGCAGGGTCGAGGCCCACACTATCAGCAGTTTTGGGAATGAATCCCATGGTCGAGGCCCACATTATCAGTAGTTTCGGGAATGAATCCCAGGGTCGAGGCCCACACTATCAGCAGTTTTGGGAATGAATTCAAGGGTCGAGGCCCACACTATCAGCAATTTTGGGAATGAATCCCAGGGTTGAGGCCCACGCTATCAGCAGTTTTGGGAATGAATCCCAGTGTCGAGGCCCACATTATCAGCAGTTTTGGGAATGAATCCCAGGGCCGAGGCCCACATTATCAACTTAGTTTGGGAATGAATCCCGCAGATCGAAGCATCTCATCAAGTAACGGTTCGGGAATGGACCACCTCTCAAAAAGTAACGGTTCGGGAATGGACCACTCTCACAAAGTAACGGTTCGGGAATGGACCACCTCTCAAAATGTAACAGTTCGGGAATGGACCACCTCTCATAAAGTAATGGTTCGGGAATGGTGTTAGTGTTCCTAGAACATACCAAGATCAACTAAGAGTGATTTGTGCGTGAATTACCAAGAGAGTTGCAAAAATACTCACATTGATTGGTTGAAGAGAAATAAAAAATTTCCATCTTTGTTGGATGTGTTGGAAGCTTCGGAGCTTGAGATCGAGTTCTAAACTCTCTGGTGAGTTTCCCTATCACCTTGATTCACTCCTTGATGTGCTAGCAAGAACAAATTTTGAAGAACAAAATTGTCTTACATGGAGAGGCTCACGGTTTTGGAGGTAGAAGAGACAATGAATACTGCATTTTTGATTTCCCAAATTATATACAAAAGTTGATGTGTGTTGACTTGGTAGGTGTGGGAAGTAAATGCTACATTTACTATTCCATCTACTTACATCATAAATAGAGACAAGTTGATGTAAGTCATGGGTCCCACCCATTAAATTCCAAATTTAATCGGACAATCCAACACACAACTTTGCTCGGGCCTGGGTTCGTTTAATTCCAAATTAAACGAATTTGCCATTGTGACTTAATTAAGTCTAATTTAATTAAATAATAATGCCTCGCAAAATTATTACGAAAGTCGCTTACGAATTAATTCTAAATTAATTCGTTCGCACGAATTAAAATCCAATTTTAATTCCGCATTGAAATCTAATTTCAATTAATATATCTAATATATTATTTTTAGCCCAATTAAATAAATTAAATAGTAAAATCTAATTTAACTATTAAATTTACTTTACCGATTAATTCCAAATTAATCGCGTTCTCTCTCTTTGACGAATTTATTCCCAGATAAATTCTCGACGTAATTAATCCCAAATAATTCTTTGTCATTTAATTAATCCCAGATTAATTTATTACCGTAATTAATCCCAGATTAATTTTCTCTCTAATAATTAATCCCATATTAATTTTCTGTTCAAGTCAAATCTCAACGGTGAATCTTCGGGAAGCGACCCAAGAGATCCCTGGATATGTTGGCAGTAAATACAGTTATCGGACTATCCGAATACGTGCGTACCCCGTACCACATTCTTACCGATTTACAAGACATGGTTGGCTTGTAGCAAAGCACCGTGCCTACCCAATTCTCCAGAAATATTCTGTAAACGAATATGTAATCTTTGTCAGGCGTAGTATACATAGTATTACGTATTACGATCCAGTATCAATATCACATGCTAGGCCTAGGGCTGGAATTGTGTTTGTCCCGATGACTACAGTACTAAAGAGTGCTAGTTCCGTATCCTGCGTGATCATCATCTCCATATGACTGGAGTGATACTTCCATCTTGACATCACATCCAATACACTACGATTCTCAGTATACCCAGTAAAGGCGTACACAGAACCTGTTAAAGCCCCGGACGACTAAAACCAAAGTATACTGATTGTCGCAAGTATTAGCGATGCAAGTCTCAGGTTAAGACCAAATACACCTACCCTGATTCGGACGCCCATAGACACATAGTCATACTACCAATGGGATTCCGAGGGGTCTATCCAGAGCGAAGCTGTTTCCGTACCATTGGTAAACAGAACCTCCTATTACACTTGCATGAGTATCCAATACCCAAATATATGAGAACTATGTCATTATGCCTCCATAATGCACACAAGTGCAATACTAGTCTATTCTGCATTATCGATGTCCAATCTCGATAATACTATGACTAGGGATATTTAATGATTAAATCTTAGTGGATTAATATTGTCTCATATCTTATTAATCCGGTACTAATCATATGGACTTTTATCATTTATATATCTAGGTAATCTAATTACAAATGATAAAAGAGCAATTTCCTTTGTCACATAGTTAATTTGTACAACAACGTCATGTTCTGTACAAATAGTGATGATATGGGTCATAATTGTCCAACAATCTCCCACTTGGCCTATAGTCAATCACTCAAGTGTCTAATATCTGACTATGTACGGGTTGCTTAAACTTCTGCTGAGAAACAGCTTTCGTCAGCGGATTTACAATGTTATCATCTGATGCATTTTATTCGATCATCACATCGCCACGATGTATGATTCGACGAATCAGATGAATTAGTTGAAGTATATACTTGGATCGTTGATGAGACCGTAATTCTTTAGCCTGTGCTGTAGCCTAGCTCAGCTGCTAACAGAACTATACCTAATCCAATTAGGATTATATAGATCCAAAATGCTTCTTTTGCTGCCTCAGCTGCAGCAATGTTCCGCTTTTGTTATTTATTCAGCAACATTATCTTGCTTGGAAGATTTCCAGCTCACTGCTTCCGTTATTCAAACTAAATATGTACCTTTATTGTGACTTAAAGTTGTCTTTATCGGTTTGGAAACTTGCAGCGGTGAACCTAGTTACCTCAAGTTCTCATTTCCCCATATTTCCAGAAAACATCCTTAGTTCATCCAAGATACTCAAGGATGATCTTTACATTAATCCAATGACCATCACCTGGATTGACCTTATTGCGTCTACATATGCTCAAAGCATATGAGACATCAGGTCACATACATTTCAAAAAACGTACAAACTCTGGGAGGGTTGTCAGCAGCTTTCTAGATCTATCCCAATAGATCTTTATTCCTAGAATAAAGCCTGTTTCTCCCAAGTATACCTTGGAGAATTTTAATGAAAGCCAAGCTTTCACCGATTATATTATGGGAATGTTATTGTTAAGAAGCAATACATCATCAACTTATAGGACATTCATTGTCAGTGCGCTCCCACTAACCTTCTTATATACACAAGAATCATATTCGTTTTAAGTGAAATCATATACCATTATGATCTCATCAAAACGTTGGTTCCAATAACGCTATGCTTGCTTCAATCCATAAATGGATCGATTTAACTTGCAAACCTTGTTTGCATATTTTGGCACAACAAAACCGTCAAGATGTTGTAAACATCCTCCAAAATGTTTCCGTTAAGGAAAGCGGTTTTGATGTCCATATGCTATATTTCATAAATGAAATATGCAGCATTAGTAAGCATTATCCAAATGGATTTAATCATAGAAACATGTGAAGATATCATTTCTGTACAAGCCTAGTTGTGTACATTTGTATGCTGTCATCTATGTATGTCTTCCTTGAAGACACATATAATACCAATATGCACAATGCCTTTTGGTACATCAACCAGTGTCTAAACTTATTTGGTATACATGGAATCCATTTCGCACTTCATGGCTCTTTTCCATAAAAGGAGTCGATACCTTGTATCACTTCCTCATACGTAGCCGGTTCGTCTTCCTCAATAAGATTGATATCTACATGAGGTGAGATCAGAAACCCATACCTCCCAGGTTGTTTTCTGACTCTCTCTGACCTACGCGGTACTTGTGTATTCGAAGATTATTGGTACAGTTTCATCTCTGATGAACTATTGGTGTTCCATGAGGACTCGGTGCTTGGAATAGTATTACTCCGATTTTCATCGAGTTTTACTTTCCTCCCATTTACCACTTCATATAGGTATTCCTCTTAGGAAAACCGCATGGAGATCAACAATTACATTGTCTCTTGTGAGTTTTAAAAGTACTATACTTTGGTTTCCATAGGATAACCAATTACAAATAGACACTTATCCGATTTGGGTTCTAGTTTGGTATCATCCAAACATATGCCCAGCATTCCCAAATCTTCAGGAATGAGAAACCCGGTTTCTTTTCTGTTCATATCAAATATGAAGTTTGTCAAATAGATTTTCATGGAACCTTATTCAAAATAAGTATTCCAATGTTTAATGTGTATCCTTATAAGGAAATTGGTAGCTCAGAGCGACTCATCATTAACCATACCATGTCCAACAAAGTCCGATTTCTCTGTTCGGACACACTGTTAGGATGAGGTGTCCCGGGAAGAGTCTACTGTGAAAGAACACCATACTCTTCCAAGTAATCTTGAAACTCATATGTTTAAGTATTCACACTATGGTCCGACTGTAATGTTTTTAATACTTTTACCGATTTGTTTTCTACTTCGTGTCGAAACTCTTTGAATTACTCAAAAGTTTCTGACTTGTGTTTCATAAGATACACATAACCGTAACGCGATGCCACATCCGTAAAGGTTATGAAATATTCATATCCACCTCTAGCCTAGCTAGACATGGGCCCACTTACGTCACCCTGAACGAGGGCTAACAGATCGGTGGCACTTGCACTTTTACCAAGTAAAAGGTGTTTTAGTCACTTTGCCTAATTAACTAGATTCGTAGACATCATTTGAATAAGAATCAAATCTGTCCTAGTATCCACTCTTCGAAAGTGTGGATATACGAGTCTTGTTAATGTGTCCCATACAACAATGCCACAAATAAGTCTCATCTGATAATTCAGTTTGAGCTTATGTTTGTCATATTATATGTTTGAGATTCATTTATATTCTAAATATAAATACCGTTATTCACATCTAATGTGTTTATCTCAATATCATTTTTATAAACAAAACATTTAGTGTTCTATAATATAAAGGTATACCTACAACAGGTTAAACTAGATACATTATAACAGTTTCCTAATTTAAGTACATGCCCAAAGGGCAGTTCCAAAACTTAGGTTCCCACAGCCAAAACAGCGACTCTCGTCCCATTTCCGACTCATAGGTCGATCTCAAATGAAGCCAGTATCCTGCTAATCAGCAGATCCCGCACATCAGTACATATGTATGTACCAAATTCAGTATCAAAAATCTAATTTTTAAAACTAACAGTGGATATGTTAATAACAAACATACCTAAAGTCGGATCCTTGTCCGTCTTCACTTCCTTCATGTCTGCCTTGTCCATACGGCAGTCACGCTTCCACTGACCCCGTTTGCCACAGTTTAGGCAGACATCTTGGGATATGTCATTTGTCTTCCTAGAAGACAGTGACGATTTTACCTTTGCCCTTTTTCATATCCCTAGAAGCCTTCGGCCAAGCCTTGACCTTCTGGGATGTTGAAGTAAGATGCGTTTTGCGCTTCTTTCCCTTTTGCAAGCTCTGGCTCTGTCTCCTTGGGCATAGCCATTAACTCTCCAAGAGTTTTTCTCTTGCAATTAGTACTTCTAAGATCTAAGAATAGACCAATGAAGATCCTTCAATTTCAACATCATGGTTTAAGGATCTAATCCTTAGTTCTGACGAAGAAATTAAGGAGTCATTGCGGCAAGCATAACTGATTGAGCACTAAATTTATCATCACCATGAGTCTTCCAAAGCTCATGCTCCACTATTTGCTCAACTCCGGGCTCAGGCCCGAGATGTCACTCTATCAAATAAATTAACTTCTCGGCTCCCAGGACTATCCTGAGATTGTTTCATATTCTAGAAAATTATGCCGTTAAAGACATTTTCACCTAGGATTATGTTATTTGACGCTAATCTTTCAGTTATCTTGATTGCTATAGTCGAACTATCCAATCAATGATTTCAGGTACAATCTAATGTAATGTTTACTATAGTCTTACTATATAACTAATTACAATTTGATTGGTTAATTTCAAATGTATTGATTACTATAATCAAATTATATAACCAACCATAAATGATCGGTAAAATTCAAATATATTGATTACTATCATCCAATTATATAATCAACTATAAATGAAATAGTTTGAATACAGTCCAACTGTTTAATTAAAACAACAATTGAATATTAGTCCAACTAATATATATAAATTTTTAATGATGAAAAATGAAATGAGCGCGTATTGGCAAGTATCTAAACGAAATTTCAAATTTAATACTTGCCTCCCACTATTTTTCGGCGAGCCTCTAACCCTCTGTGGAGTACTCGGGAAACCTAGTTTCCTAGTGGGCTAAGATCCCGTTAAATAATATACAACCTTGACTTTGGCCAACAAGTTGTATGAAACTTAACTAGGTAGATCTCTAAGATCAATTGGATCTCATCCAATTCCTAGATCCAGTAGGTAGACTTCCAAGTCCGAAACATATATCCAATATATGCCAATATATCCGATATATTCCCTAACCTTTTTACTATGAATCAACTAAGCCTTGGCTTTGGCTCAACAAGCTTAATGAAACCAGTTAAGCGTGACCCATTGACATGGGAAAGCTTCGTAATCGAGGCCGATGAAAAAGAAGTGACCTTGACTTTGGCCAACAAATCACAACTTGCCCAAGGCGTACAATATGGAACAAAGCCTTCATGATTCAAACACATCCGCGATGGACAAAGGTCTTGACTTTGACCAACAAACCAGTGTCAATCTTGGATCTTGAGAGAGAATCACTCAATGGAAGGAAAAACGCTTAATATTTGATTGAGGGTTTTTCGCGTAAATTGGCAACCAATTTATTATATTTAATTAGGTCTCATCATACACCCTTAAGCATGCATTCTAAAAGCATAATAAGGCGTGATAAAATAATAATGATATGCGGATGAATATACAACAAATTTTGTTGCTATAACAAATCTCTCAATTTCCTCTCTCCCGCTAGCACTATTCATACTTCTACCCATTACATAATACGTCTAAAGAAACCTCATTTACATTGAGGGGAATTGGTGAGAAGAGAAATACAATGAGAAAAGAGGTAATAGGCTGGACACGCAGGTCTAATTTAATAAATTCTAAATTTATTACAACAATTTCCAAAATTGCCCCCACCCTTCTAATATCCATCTGATATACATTATTCATTCATACATCCAAGTATTCACACAAAGCATGTTATCAATAAATCTGATCCAATTAATAAATCTTTGATTAGTGACCATCCAATGTTCAAACAACGATTTGATTTGCGCGAGTCAAACTCGTTTAAGAATAAATACTGAAAATAAGTATTCTTGAATTATATCGAACTATAATTTTAAATCCAATTTAAATTATATCCAATACTAATTCATATTTAATTCCAAATTAAATAATTACACTTTCCATAGTGCCTTTTAAACTTGGATTCCAAATCCAATCTTAACGGGTCTCAAAGGCCCAATTAGTATCCGATACTATTCAATTAAAGTCCAATAGGCTTTCAATTAATTCTTTAGGCATGGGCTTTGGAAATTATGGGTCAAACCCAAGATGCCAAGGCCCAATTAGGAATCACCTATGCTAAAAATCAATCTAGGCCCATTAGGCCCAATTAAAATTTTAAAGGCCCAATTATCATATTTGGATTTTATGGAAATGGTTTGAGGCCCAATTGGATCCAACCAATTATCATAAACCAAACTTGGCCTAACCAAGCCCATTACGCCCAAATACAATAAATTAAATTAACTCATTATTCCAAATTACAAATTAATTCAATTCAAGTATAATTACCATAATTAATAAATTAATCTAATGCTTCCAAAACACTAATTAATTCAATTAATCATGCTCTACATTTCCAATTCATGTCCAACACAAATTGAAGCAAAACAATTCTTTAACATGCTTCAAACTCACGGAAAAGGCAAACAAAAATCATTCAATTTGATTTCAATCCAATTTAAATCAACATTCAATATTTCTATCATGCCAACAGCACATCCAATATGTCAAATTTGAAAAATTCCCATAAGCTTATTCTATGGTAACTTTCGGCCAAGCATGTGAATTTGGGGAAAATTAATCTAATCAATTTTTTCACAAAATCAATGATGCACAAATCCAATTCAATCAATTTAAGAAAATCAAGCTCCAAACACAAAATTCCCAAATTAAAGTTTAAGAACCCTAGAATTCCAAATCAAACTTATGACGCTCTGATACCAATTGTTAGTGTTCCTAGAACATGCCAAAATCAACTAAGAGTGATTCTTGTGTGAATTACCAAGAGAGTTGCGGAATACTCACAATGATTGGTTGAGGAGATTTCAAAAAATTTCATCTTTGTTGGATGTGTTGGAAGCTTCGGAGCTTGAGATCGAGTTCCAAACTCTCGGGTGAGTTTCCCTATGACCTTGATTCACTCCTTGATGTGCTAGCAAGAAAAAATTTTGAAGAACAAAATTGTCTTCCATGGAGATAGGCTCACGGTTTTGGAGGTAGAAGAGAGAGTGAATAGTGCATTTTTGATTTCCTAATCTTATACAAAAGTTGATGTGTGTTGACTTGGTAGGTGTGGGAAGCCAATGCTACATTTACTATTCCATCTACTTACATCAAAAATAGTGACAAGTTGATGTAAGTCATGGGTCCCACCCATTAAATTCCAAATTTAATCGGACAATCCAACACGCAACTTCGCTCGGGCCTGGGTTCGTTTAATTCCAAATTAAACGAATTTGCCATTGCGACTTAATTAAGTCTAATTTAATTAAATAATAATGCCTCGCAAAATTATTACGAAAGTCGCTTAAGAATTAATTCTAAATTAATTTGTTCGCACGAATTAAAATCCAATTTTAATTCCGCATTGAAATCTAATTTCAATTAATATATCTAATATATTATTTTTAGCCCAATTAAATAAATTAAATAGTAAAATCTAATTTAACTATTAAATTTATTTACCGATTAATTCCAAATTAATCGCCTTCTCTCTCTTGACGAATTTATTCCCAGATAAATTCTCGACGTAATTAATCCCAGATTAATTCTTTCTCATTTAATTAATCCCAGATTAATTTATTGCCATAATTAATCCCAGATTAATTTTCTCTCTAATAAGTAATCCAAGATTAATTTTCTGTTCGAGTCAAATCTCAACGGTGAATCTTTGGGAAGCGACCCAAGAGATCCCTGGATATGTTGGCAGTAAATACGGTTATCAGACTATCCAAATATGTGCGTACCTTGTACCATGTTCTTACCGATTTACAAGACATGGTTGGCTTCTAGCAAAGCACCGTGCCTACCCAATTCTCCAGAAATATTTTGTAAACGAATATGTAATCTTTATCAGGCGTAGTATACGTAGTATTGCGTATTACGATCCAGTATCGATATCACATGCTAGGCCTAGAGCTGGAATTGTGTCTGCCCCGTACGAAGCATATATCGGATCTCTGGTAACTAGTCTCTATAATAGGATAATCATGACCTAGTCATCCCGATGACTGCAGTACTAAAGAGTACTAGTTTCGTATCCTGCGTGATCATCATCTCCAAATGACTGAAGTGATACTTCCATCTTGACATCACATCCAATACACTATGATTCTCAGTATACCCAGAAGAGGCGTACACATAACCTGTTAAAGCCCCGGACGACTAAAACCAAAGTATACTGATTGTCGCAAGTATTAGCGATGCAAGTCTCCGGTTAAGACCAAATACACCTACCCTGATTCGGACTTCCATAGACACATAGTCATACTACCAATGGGATTCCGAGGGGTCTATCCAGAGCGAAGCTGTTTATGTACCATCGGTAAACAGAACCTCCTATTACACTTGCATAAGTATCCAATACCCAAATATATGAGAACTATGCCATTCTACCTCCATAATGCGCACAAGTGCAATACTAGTCTATTCCGCATTATCGATGTTCAGTCTCGATAATACTACGACTAGGGATATTTAATGATTAAACCTTAGTGGATTAATATTGTCTCATATCTTATAATCCGGTACTAATCATATGGACTTTTATCATTTATATATCTAGGTAATCTAATTACAAATGATAAAAAGAGCAATTTCCTTTGTCTAATAGTTAATTTGTACAACAACGCGATGTTCTGTACAAATAGTGATGCTATAGATCATAATTGTCCAACAAATGGACCACCTCTCACAAAGTAATGGTTCGGGAATGAACCACCTCACATCAGCTTAGTTCGGTAATGAATCCTAGGGATCGCAACATCTTGCAGGGATGAACCTTAGGGGTCGAAGCACCTCGCCATCAAATCATCTCATTTAGGTAATGAATCCTAGAGATCACAACATCTTGCAGGGATAAACCTTAGGGGTCGCAGCACCTCACCACCAGATCAACTCGGTTGAAGCATCTCGCAAAGCAGGAGGTAAGTATGACAGCCGACGAACCAAGTAAGTAAAAAATGCATGCATAACTTTGATAGGGTTGTCATTGTCACACACTGCACAAGCCCATCAAAGTGGGGGTGACTGTAGACACTGCATTTTTGCATAAAGCCCAATGATGAGCCTCGTATGGAGGCACTACCTGTTGGGAAGCGGCCGCGAGTGCGCAACGGAAAATTTAAATTATTATGCCGCTTTCCCTTTGACCAAAACCCATTTGTTTTGATTATTCTACAAGCCTAGGCATGTTACTATATATTCTAAGCATAAAACTCATAAAACATGCAAAGAACATAAACCTAAACATGATAACTATCATAAGAACTCTAAATAAAATAAAGAAAGAAAAAGACTTACTTGAACCGTAGACTCCACCAGTCCTCCCTCCAATCTACAAGCTTTTCTCGAACTCAGCAAGCTCTTCCACATTCCAAAGAGCCACCCAAGTGTGTGGCCTCCAAAGATGCACACACCAAAGCCAAAACACAACGGCAAGACTACGCCTTGAGTGCATGGGTATTTTGCCCTTGGTGCTAGCCTAGGCAAATACCTCAAAACTTTTAACTCGAGTTTCCTCTAGTCAATTAGACTTAAGGATCCTCAAAATTTGTGGATTACTCTTAAAATTTAGAGTTGCTCACTTATATAAACCCAAGATATGAAAGGTTTGGTGTAAAAATTTGTGAAGAATTCTTTGGGTTTATATAGTGCTCCAAAGACAACAAAACTAATTAAGAATCTGATGTGGGATAAAAGCTAATTTAATCTTAGCCATTGGATATTAATTTAGTGGTTTAATGAGATTATAAAACCCTAATAAGAGTTTGGGCCGAATTGAAATTCAAAACAAATAACAGAAAAAAAAAATTTACTATTCACATGAATAGTAAAAAAATTTTATTCCAATTCCCAAAGTGCCCCCCATCGTCATTCACCAATCCCTAAGCCACTATGGAACCTCATAAATGATCTGTTCAATAATTAAACACATTGAACCATTTATGAACAATTCCTATAGCAATCATATATGATGTTATATTTGTACTGTGCATTGTTAACCATTGATTTCGACTTTGTTGTGTGTGACCTTTTGGGTTCCCCTCAAGTTGGACATGAAATGAATCGTGATAATTTAATCGAACATAAATTATTCTCCGATCAGATGGTCGTTCGATTTCAATGACCAAGTGTCTACCCATATGGTCAAAGGTATGATGTTGATAGTGTCATGAATCGTGCTAACCCAAGAATCTCACATGATTCTTCCGCTGTGGCCACAGTCTCAAGCACTGATCACACATATCAACCTGCAAACTGAAATACTACTCTTATAAGAAAATATTATCCGAGAGAATGGCGATTCTATGTTGTATCTTTACAAACTTCATGTGTTTCAACAAATGACCCAATCATACCCTTATGACCGGATCTTTTGAACTGGGGAAGGAGAATGTCAAAGTTATTTGATCCACACATAAGATTGTAAATACCTCAAGTCTAAGGACTAGTCATATAATCGATACATTAAAGTTCTCACAGACACATGGGATAAACACTCCATATGAAAACTTTCGGCTGTCAGTTCGATGGACACGAGCAACTCATGCATCCATGTGATACACCAAGCGGACGATCTCCGCTAGTAGCATATGAGATCGGCTACCCCACTTAAGGGCGGATCATATCATCATGCTAGTCTCTCCACTTTCTGAACGCCCAGATTATTCACAAAACTATGACTAGGAACATTTAAGAGTAATGATTCTCATAAGGCGTGGAAGCCATCGTTTTATTACTCCAAGGGCTTTATTATAGTGTTGATGATTCATATAAGTTATGTAAGACACGTATAATAAAGATTGTCATTTTATTAATAATGAAAATATTACAAATACATGTACATATAGCCCATCCACAAGTTGGGTATAGGGCATATCCTTAACACTACCTGATAAGTTGCGGAAGTCGCGGGAAACGGACGTCGGAAGGGAAAATTCTAAAATTAATACCTCGTCAAATTTAAACTCGCTAGTTAGCCGCGGGTTCACTCAGTCGATTCCTGTTGTATCCCTTCAAGTGCATCTACCAAGTCCCAGACTTGATTATGATACATAAAGTCTATTTCGTATTTCATGGCCTCAAGCCACTTAATTGAATCAATGTCACACATTGCTTCGTCATAACTGGTGGGATCTTCATTATCAATGACCTTATCATGTTCCTCATCAATATGGAAACCATATCTTTCAGGCTCATGTCTTTCCCTACCAGACCTTCTGAATTCATAATCTTGTGGTTGTTCCGTCGTTGCCCTTTTGAGGGGCATGGGGTTTAGTTTTATATTAGTTTGTTCTTCTCGTACCTCATCGAGGTCAAGTCTACTCCCACTATATTTCTTGAGAAAGAATTCATTCTCTAGAAATTTAGCATTTTGTGAGACAAATGTTCTTTGTTCATTTGGGACGTAGAACACGTATGCTCTTGAGTTCAAGGCATATCCTATAAACTTACATTTAACTGCCATATCATCCAATTTGTTAGTTTGTGTGAGCTTGACATATGCGTCACATCCCTAAATTCTTAGATAACTAAGACTAGGACGTTTCCCAGACCATAACTCATATGGTGTTTGACTAACAGTCTTGGAAGGAATTTGGTTTAGTAGTAGTGTTGTAGTTTCTTAAGCAAGACCCCAAAATGAAAGGGGTAGATCCGTACCTGGCATCATTGATCGGACCATATCTAATAATGTCCGATTTCTCCTTTCGGAGACCCCATTATGCTATGGAGTTCCCGGAGGAGTCCAATGGGAAACAATGCCATTTTCTCTCAAGTAATCTTGAAATTCGTTGCTTAAGTATTCACCACATCGGTCAGACCTTAGTGACTTAATACTTTTATTAAGCTGGTTTTCTACTTCAGCCTTAAAGTCTTTGAATTTCTCAAAGGCTTCAGATTTGTACCGCATAAGGTACACATACCATATCGCGAATGATCATCGATAAAGGTAATGAAGTAGGAGAATCCACCTATAGCGGTGATGGACATTGGTCCGCATACGTCAAAGTGTATGAGTTCTAATGTCTCCGCTGCACGCTGTCTTTTACCTTTGAAGGGTAATTTGGTCATTTTACCAAGTAAACAAGACTCACAAGTTCCATAAGGTTTATATTTGAAGGGTTTGAAATACCCATCCTTATGTAGCTTAGTTAATCTTGTTTCATTGATATGACCTAAGCGACTATGCCATAGAAGTGATTCATTGAGATTATTCGAGTTAACGTTGTTTATATTAGAGGTTGAACATTCTTTGTTAGCTTGTAAGACATAGATACCATTATTCAAAATACCATATTCATATTTTATTTCATTGAAATAAATAGAACATTCATGACAACTTATTAGGCATGAAAAGCCTTTATTACATATAGAAGAAATTGAAATGATGTTCTTTACTAGAGAAGGTACATAAACACAATCTTCTAAGTCTAAAACTAAACCATTCGGCAAAACTAATAAATTAGTCCCCACGCACAATGCAGCCATTTTTGCTCCATTACCCATGCGTAAGTCAACCTCCCCATGACGGAGTCTCCTACTGTTTCTCGAGCCCTGCACATTGTTACACAAGTGAGTCCCACAACCGGTGTCAAGCACCCAAGTAGAAGGTTCAGAGTTTTGAGAATATAGTTCAATCATATACAACATACCTGAAGCATTGGGCTTCTTGGACTCTTGGGCTTCCCTAGCTTCCTTGGCTTTCAAGGATCTGCAGTCTTTCTTCCAATGACCCTTCTTTCCGTAAAAGAAACATTTCCTTTTTCCCCTTTCTTCTCCACCTTACCATTGGGCTTTAGGTGATCTGGAGCCTTGCCCTTGCCCTTATTTTTCTTTGGGCCTCGTGGCTTCAGGTCCGTACCCGTAAGCATGACAGAGGTTTTAAGCTCTTGTTTCAAGTCCTTCTCTGCTTGCTTTATCAGATTGTGCAATTCTGCTAAAGTAGCTTCTTTATCAGACAGATGAAACTGCATAATAAAGTTAGAGAATTCTTTGGGCCTCGTGGCTTCAGGTCCGTACCCGATGATGAGTCTTATATGGAGACACTACCTTTTAAGTTGTGGAAGTCGCGGGAAACGGACGTCGGAAGGGAAAAGTCAGAAATCAGTACTTTGTTGGATTTTATTCGTTTGCTTAGCCTCGGGTTCGCTTTTTGGACCTCTGTTTTAAAACACACCTTCACGCAAACACCTACTTCACGCCGAACTACACATTGCCTTCAACAACCTCAATCTCACGCACAGAACCCCTCACAAACAGCCTTCAATTCACGCCCATACAACCCCTGAAAACAGCCTCTGAAATGTACCCTTGAAGTCCCGCCTAAAGCCCCTGAAAATGGCCCCTAATCTGTACCCCTAAGCCCCTGACCTGTACCCCTGAACCGCACCAAACTGCCTCTGACCTGTACCTCTGAACCTCACCAAAAATAGCCTCTGAGACACACCCAAATACCCCTGAAAACTGCCTCTGATACACGCCTAATGAGTCCATTCACGCCCATCACCTTCCAAATTAAACAAAAACAAATATCAATCACATACCTAAATGAAACAAATCAAATCAAATCAAATATATCATCTTTCTAATCAAATCAAATCATATCTAATCACTTCCCTAATTAAAAGATTTTTCCCTATCACACATTAATTAAAAATATCTCCCATAATTACACAAATCCTTTCCCTTTTCACACAAGGTAAACCCCAACCCTTTGCCTATAAAAAGAAGCCTAAACCCAACCTTGAAGCCCTAGCAACTCACGCCCAAAGCAACAAGAAAAAGGCAAATAATTCACTCTTCTCCTCCTCTCTACCATCACCGAAAAACTCTCCCAAAACAGCAAAGGAACATCACCAAAACACCCCCCTAAACAGTAAGCATCATCACCGAAACATACCCCTGAAACAACCCTTCAAAAGCATAATCACCCCCATGACCAGCCTGCCTTCAACGCATAATTACCCCCTGACCACCCTGCCTTCAGCGCATAATCCTACTCCCTGACCAGCCTTAACTTCACGTCATCAAGCCCTCACAAACGCCTCTGACTAGCCTCAACACAGCCCACAAACTACCCTCCTCTACGCACACAGCAAGCCCTCAACACAGGCCATGCACAAACAAACCAACTCAGCCCCCATTACCGCAAAAATCACCTAAAAACAGTCCCTAATTACCGTGAAACAGTAACCAAAAAACACAATAAGAAATAGCAGTGAAACGGAATAAAACAGCAGCCCGAGCAGCAAAGCAACGAAGAGAAACAACGAACCAGTGAATCGGAGGAGTTGCGGAGCATCAACCCTTCCGACAACCGCTTAGCGCACTTCCGAGAGATGACTTAAGAGGTTAGACCTGAGGGCACATCTTTTTATTTATTCTCCTTTGTTTTTTTTTTTATTTTCTTACTTTATTTCGCATCAGTATTGGTGGTTAATGTATGCTATGGCTATTGGATGAATGGAATATGTGTCGTCTCTTATGGTATATCGGATGGAAACCCAAACGTCAATTCCGTAGCCGAATTTGAATGGACGGTAGTGCGGTCTGTACTTGGGAAACAACTCCACGTACCACTTGAGCAAACGGCACATATTTCACTTTATTTTATCTTGTTCGTCTATTATTCACATTTTACATTCCGTCATTTACTTTCCGTACGTTATTTGTTCATGTATTGATAATTTAATGCGCATTGGCTAACTAGGGTTGATTAAAGGTCCTCTATTCGAGGGAAATGCCTGAAGGCTACCTTTACCATGATGTTTTGCCGCGCCTTTTATTATGTCATTTACCCTTTGCATATAATTGATTTATTTATGCATGCATTGTATTCTAGTGCGCATGGGATAACTAGGGTGGATTAAAGGTCCTCTATTCGAGGGAAATGCCTAAAGGCTACCTTTACAACGATGTTTTGTCGCGCCGGACGAAGTGCACTCGATTGAATGTGAAATGTGTTCAATCGGGCACACGAGGTCCTACATTGTGTATTTGTTTATCCATGCATGTGTTTGTGTCATTTCAGATGCCATTTTGGTAATCTCGTTCGAACGCGTTTCCGAACGCTACACGAACGTATGCATTCTGTCTCAGTCCGTTCGAACGCGTTTACTAATGCTACTCGAACGCACATTCGTTTTGTCATGCATCAGGTCTTATCCCATTCGAACGCGTTCTCGAACGCTATACGAACGTGAATATTCTGTTCACCGTTCGAACGTGTTTTCAAATGCTACACGAACGCACATACATTGAACAGATTTCTTTTCATCACATTTCATGCATGTTCGCTTCTTTGGTAATTTCTTTTGCATTACATAATTAATCATTGATGAGCGGAAAATATATCAATATTTACAGCCCCTTTAACTTAATATTTTATTTAGTTTCTCGGGTTTGATGAACTTTTTGATGTGTTTTAGTTTATTTTGCAGATAAAATAATATCGGGTCTCAATGAAATTATTTAGGATGAAATATGGGTCAAATAAGGGCAATTATTGGACTTGATATTTTAATTTTGGAGATTGGAAACTTGAAAGGGCGTTTTGACGAAGTGCAGTTTTGGATATTCCAGTTTTGCGCATCTGTCGTATTTTGGGCATATCGTTTTACTCAGATATTTGATTCAGCTGATTCAAGTTCCAAATTAAAGAAGACTCAAATATCTACAACTTTGAAAGAGAAAATATTTTCTAATTCTGAAGATTTCATGACCGAAATTTATGAACCATCCAGAAGTGTGTGATGTGTAATTATTAAAGTCATTATCAATCATTTTCAAAGCAAAAATTAAATTAATAAATAATTAATAAAATTATCAAATCATCACCAAACATGATAAGAGATTAGTGGAGCAATTAATAATAGATTTGGTGGAGCAATTAATGTAGCAATTAGTGGAGTAATTTATAATTGATTTGGTGGATGATTTGATGGAGGCAAAATTTTGCCTATAAATACCAAGCCATTTCATTTGTAAAATTCATACTTTCTTCTAAGGAATTCCTTAAGAATACTAAGAAGATTGTATCTTGTTTGTTTATTTATAGCTTTCAGTAATTAATTTCCGCTTTCGCACTTTCTTTTCTTTACTTTTCAGTTTTTACTTTCCGCAATTTACTTTTACGCACAGTACTTTTTTCTTTAATTTTCAATTTTTACTTTTCAGTAATGAGGAGGTAACTCCCCTTTGCTGGGGTAAAAGGTAAAACTTTTATGACTAATATTTAGATGAATCTCCCTTAATTATAAATATAAACTAGTTAAAACCTGACTTAACGAGGATACCGCTATATTGGTCGGTTGGTAATTATTTAAATTGGTTTTAACCTGACTAAACTTGATACCGCCTGATTGGTCGGTTGGTAATTAATTATTAATTTGACTTAATGGATACTGCCTATATGGCTGGTTGGTAATTATCATGCAAAGTTAATATATTATATTAAGGGAGATATCTAAAATAAAAGTAATAAAAGTGGATCATTTACCTCAGCATTTTCTTTTATTGTACTTTTACTTTATTTACTTTCAGCAATTTACTTTCAGCATTTACTTTTCAGTAATTTACTTTCAGCATTTACTTTCCGTCTTACTTTTCAACAATTTACTTTTCAGCTTTTACTTTATGTCTTTTACTTTTCAGCATTTTTATTTTATGTCTTTTACTTTTAAGTTTTTACTAGCCCTAGTTATGTGTTAGTTATCTGGGGTTGTGATGAATTCTAATATCATCGGTTTATAAAGGGTTATTTTATAGTTTGGGTAATTTAAAGGTTTACTTATTAAGTCTTAAGCTTAATGCTTCTTGTTGTCTGATCACCAATAAGATTGATGTGGTAAATCTAAAATGAACTAGACATAGGGATTTTAGGTTTCAGCCTTAGACTTAATAGCCCACGATCTTCCTTGAGGATAGATAACCCTTTAATAGATTTCCTTACAAGATAGACATATACCTGTCGGGCGGGGGTAGCCATAATTGGAACTTAAACTTAATGAATCCAGATAATTTGGTTGACATAGACATATGGTTCAATTGGGTTAAACTGGGTATTTGCGTGTGACCATCGACAAAGGCTTTTGCATAATTTAGTGTTCCAGGTTAGTAAACCGATTTATTACACAAACATAAAATAATCACTTCATCTTTTAAAAGATATTAGAATGATTCACAACCCTAGATCTTTGTGTCTTTTGTTATTTTCCTTAGTATTTTCTTTTGTCTTTTTATTTATTTATTTATTTAGCAAATCTACAATCAACCAAATCAATCAAGCAATCATTCTATTCTCCCTCAATTAGATATCTGTAAATAAATAGATTCAATAAATAATAACAACAGTAGGAATTAAGTCCTCGTGGGATCGATATTTTTATACTACTTGAACGATACGTGCGCTTGCGTTATACGCGTGTGTTTACGCCGGTCAAGTTTTTGGCGCCGTTGCCGGGGACTTATTTTTCTTGAGTTATTAATTTTGAAGCTATCTAATTTACTTGTATCTAATTTTCTTTATCTGTAATTTTTATTTCTTTATTGTATTTTCAGGTGATTGAAAAAATGGAACGTTATTGGGAGATTGAGAGATCACAAGCTTTACTAGAAAATACACCCCAAATTTGGGAGCAACAGTCCAATTTTCTGAGGCCTGTTGTCCAGCCCAACAATTATCACTGGATGCCAGTACCAAGCAATACCACATTTGCTCAACAGAACGCAATGGGGAGATGTGACATATGTAATGGTAACCACCCTAGAGATTATTGTGAATACAACTACCATCCAGGGTGGCAGAGCTATCAAAATCCTTCATGGTATGAAGAACCATCATACTTTCCATCTTATCCACCACTAACCTACAATGATCTTCATCAACAATTAGAACAATCAGAAGAAGATCAGATGATTGACATGCTCAAAGATGTGTTCAAGAAACGAGATGAAAAGTTGGATACAATGCTTGAAACATTCCAGAATCAACTCGAAACTGTGAAGAGTCAAACAGAATCCATACAGAGAATGACATATCAGATCAGACAATTAACAGAAAACCAGAACTTCATACCTCAAGAAGAATTATCAGATGAAACTGACAAAGCTTTCGAGTACCCAGAGATCTATAATGACACCTTAACAGAGGAGGAGGCTGAGCAGTATCAACAACCAGAGGTATCAGTTCAGGAGCCCGAACCAGAAAAGTCTCAATTTGACTTTTATTATTCAGATTCTGACGAAGATGAAGCTGATCTTTTTGTACCAACTGCTCCAACAACGGAGGATCAAACTTTCAATCCTCAAAATGAAGATCTTGGAACATGCTTTACCATGATGTTTGAAGAAGATCTATCTGAACCATCCATTCCAGTCATATTAGATGATGAAGACTTAAACTGACATTTCTTTTCATCCTCAGGTTGACAATTTTGAAACATGTATTTCACAGATGACAGATAAAGAGCTGAATATGGAAATTTTAAAATACATCTGTGAGGAGAAGATGGAGCAAGAAACAGAGCAAATGGAGGAGCAAATGTCTGACCTTAATAAAGATCCAGAGCATTCAGGAGAAACATCGCTGTTTTGGGGAGTACAAATTAAAGATATCAACCAAAAGCTTGACAGAATGGAATTTCCATTCCAAGTCAAGCATCGTACGAGACCTCCTGATTTTCTTTCTTTCTTTGCAGGAACCACTGGAGTAACAAGGAGCAAAAAGGTGGCACGAGCATTGAATGAGACAAAACTCTTTTGCCACTTTACCGTTGGAAGAGACCCTTCAAAAGCAACGCTCACGGGATTGTCTTTAATCGGACATCCAAAACGACATTGAAACCTCCTTAACAGATGAATTTCAGTCACGTCTGGCTGAAGACGAAAAATTTAGCGCTAGCAGGGAGGCAACCCATGCAATTTGTTGTAATTTGTTTTCATATTTTGTGTGAACTTTTTAATTTTGTGTGTTATTTTTGTAGAGAAAGGCACAAACGAAGCATTTTAAGACAGAAGGAATTGTGTTTGGCAATCAAAGATGAGAAACAATTCATTAGCGATGGCTGAATAATGAATGAAATCTTGAGACACATCCTAATGAATTTATACTAAGTGAGTGGCGTATTGCGTACACAATTCTGTTGCCTTAATTATTGCTTTGATTCGCTTTTCTATTGTAATTATCTTTATTTTCGTAGACAGGATCCAGACTTTTTGACCTTTCACGATCTCTTTTGTTGTTTAGCTAACAATCGTCCTTTGGAAGATATTAGTGCTATTATTACTCACCCTTTTTCAGGTACTATAAATTTAGCCCGTCATTGCACTTTTGAAGGCATCCAGAGTTGAAAAAGAAATACAAAAAAAAATGGAAGCCACTTCAAGAAGACGAGTTGAAAACATCTGCATGTTTTTGCGGTAGTAGTGTTGGTACTAAGCCACAATACATAGAAGCAGCACAGGAATTGGGTCGAGTCTTAGCTGCAAGGAATATGCACTTAATATATGGCGGAGGAAATCTTGGACTTATGGGGATCGTTTCAAAGGCTGTACAGGAAGGAGGCAATCATGTTTGGGAATCATCCCAAAACCCTTGGCAGAGGCAAATCTTATTGGATCATCAAACGGAGAGGAACTAATCGTGCCAGGTATGTCTGAACGACTGGTAGAAATGATTAACCGTGCTGATGCTTTTATCGCTTTGCCAGGTGGCTTGGGTACATTGGAGGAAATTTTTATAGTTCTATCTTGGGCGAACCTGAACATACACCAGAAACCGCTTGGACTGTTTAATATTGATGGATTTTATGATTTTCTTTGTGTGTTTCTTGATGATGCCCGAAGAAATGGGTTCGTGTCAAAACCTATGAAAGAACTCCTCTTCACTGCCAGAACTGCTCCGGATCTAATAGACCAACTCATAGCCTATGAACCACAAGTTGACCCTATCCTTTCAAAATAAATTGGTTTGAGGACGATCGTGGTAAGAGGCGTAGAATTAATCTGATCTTAACCTTTAATTTCCTGTAGATTTCAGCTAACCAGGTACGACCTTCTTAACTCTCCTTTTACTGTTTAAGATATTGGGGACAATGTCTCATTTAGGTTTGGGGGAGGGAATTAATTGATCAGTACCTTGTTTTTAGTTTGTGTGTTTTTTTTTATTTTTAGTCCAAAATTTTTCGAAAAATACAAAAAAATTGGAAAATTTTCAAAAATTACAAAAATATTTTGTGTTTTTGTGTTTTTATTTTGACTAAAAAGGTGAAATTGGTAAAAGATAGCCGAGTAAGGAGTTTCCACTCCTGAGACGTATCTCAAGCCTATTTCGAAACAAGTTAATTTTTGTTTATTTCATTTTGAATTATTTAGTTTGTGAATTCTCCATAAAACGGACTAAAAGGAATCTTCATATGTTCAGTTAGCAGATATTATCAACATATATAGTAACATACGGACATGAGCGAAAATTGAAAAGTTTGTAATATTCAGTGCTCTAGATTAATTGGAGGAAGCATCTCAAAAAGCAATGGAGTAAAAAAAAAAAAAAAAAATCCGAGATCCGAGTTAGTAAGTCTGTAAGGGTGTTTTAACACCTAGTGCCCTAAAACCAATTGGTTTGGGAGTCACTGGCCCAAAGCTCGCTACATATATGGAAGATATTGTATATAATAAAAAAAATAAAAAAAAAATCATGGAAAAAATCAGAAAAATCTAAAAAATTATTCCATTGCTACAAAAAAGTGTGAAATCTGATAGAACTTTAGGACAAAAATATTACTCTCTTATCAACTGCACTTATGACTGTTGTGGGCAAAAATAAGTTGTTTAATATTTTGTTGGCTGTGTATATGGAGAATGGTAAAAATAATCGGAGAATTTACTTATTCGGTAATTTAGAATGAAACAAAACAACTAGTAACTTGGAGTAAAAGTTTCACCTGATTAGTCACTAACATCTTTATTCTCTTTTCGCTTGTCTTTTTGCTTTTGTGTGCATTAGTTTTATTACATTTTTACTTTTGTAAACGTTTGTGGGTATCGTTGCTGTAAGCCCTCACGAGACTATAACTCGTCCACTAGGGACACCTAGGGGTTTAAGGCTTGTTGCATATGCTAAATGCAACCGTGATCCCTACGAAAGTGGCTTAGTTTAATTTTATTTTATTTTGTTTTTGCTCGAGGAATAGCAAAATGTTAGGTTTGGGGGTGTGATGAGCGGAAAATATATCAATATTTACCGCCCCTTTAACTTAATATTATATTTAGTTTCTCGGGTTTGATGAACTTTTTGATGTGTTTTAGTTTATTTTGCAGATAAAATAATATCGGGTCTCAATGAAATTATTTAGGATGAAATATGGGTCAAATAAGGGCAATTATTGGACTTGATATTTTAATTTTGGAGATTGGAAACTTGAAAGGGCGTTTTGACGAAGTGCAGTTTTGGAAATTCCAGTTTTGCGCATCTGTCGTATTTTGGGCATATCGTTTTACTCAGATATTTGATTCAGCTGATTCAAGTGCCAAATTAAAGAAGACTCAAATATCTACAACTTTTAAAGAGAAAATATTTTCTAATTCTGAAGATTTCATGACCGAAATTTATGAACCATCCAGAAGTGTGTGATGTGTAATTATTAAAGTCATTATCAATCATTTTCAAAGCAAAATATAAATTAATAAATAATTAATAAAAATTATCAAATCATCACCAAACATGATAAGAGATTAGTGGAGCAATTAATAATAGATTTGGTGGAGCAATTAGTGGAGCAATTAGTGGAGTAATTAATAATTGATTTGGTGGATGATTTGATGGAGGCAAAATTTTGCCTATAAATACCAAGCCATTTCATTTGTAAAATTCATACTTTCTTCTAAGGAATTACTTAAGAATACTAAGAAGATTGTATCTGTTTGTTTATTTATAACTTTCAGTAATTAATTTCGGCTTTCGCACTTTCTTTTCTTTACTTTCAGTTTTACTTTCCGCAATTTACTTTTACGCACAGTACTTTTCTTTCTTTAATTTTTAATTTTTACTTTTCAGTAATGATGAGGTAACTCCCCTTTGCTGGGGTAAAAGGTAAAACTTTTATGACTAATATTTAGATGAATCTCCCTTAATTATAATATATAAACTAGTTAAAACCTGACTAACGAGGATACCGCCATATTGGTCAGTTGTAATTATTTAAATTGGTTTTAACCTGACTAAACTTGATACCGCCTGATTGGTCGGTTGGTAATTAATTATTAATTTGACTTAATCTGGATACCGCCTATATGGCTGGTTGGTAATTATCATGCAAAGTTAATATATTATATTAGGGAGATATCTAAAATAAAAGTAATAAAAGTGGATCCTTTTACCTCAGCATTTTCTTTTATTGTACTTTTACTTTATTACTTTCAGCCAATTTACTTTTCAGCATTTACTTTTCAGTAATACTTTCAGCATTTACTTTCTGTCATTTACTTTTCAAAATTTACTTTTCAGCTTTTACTTATGTCTTTTACTTTTCAGCATTTTTATTTTATGTCTTTTACTTTAAGTTCTTACTAGCCCTAGTTATGTGTTAGTTATCTGGGGTTGTGATGAATTCTAATATCATCGGTTTATAAGGGGTTATTTTATAGTTTGGGTAATTTAAAGGTTTACTTATTAAGTCTTAAGCTTAATACTTTTGTGTCTGATCACCAATAAGATTGATGTGGTAAATCTAAAATGAACTAGACATAGGGATTTTAGGTTTCAGCCTTAGACTAATAGCCCACGATCTTCCTTGAGGATAGATAACCCTTTAATAGATTTCCTTACAGGATAGACATATACCTGTCGGGCGGGGGTAGCCATAATTGGAACTTAAACTTAATGAATCCAGATAATTTGGTTGACATAGACATATGGTTCAATTGGGTTAAACTGGGTATTTGCGTGTGACCATCGACAAAGGCTTTTGCATAATTTAGTGTTCCAGGTTAGTAAACCGATTTATTACACAAATATAAAATAATCACTTCATCTTTTAAAAGATATTAGAATGATTCACAACCCTAGATCTTTGTGTCTTTTGTTATTTTCCTTAGTATTTTCTTTTGTCTTTTTATTTATTTATTTATTTAGCAAATCTACAATCAACCAATCATCAAGCAATCATTCTCTTCTCCCTCAATTAGATATCTGTAAATAAATAGATTCAATGATTAATAACAACAGTAGGAATTAAGTCCTCGTGGGATCGATATTTTTATACTACTTGAACGATACGTGTGCTTGCGTTATACGCGTGTGTTTACGCCTGTCAATCATATTATTTCATTATTGACACTTTCACTGTTATCATTTATTTATATTCCCGTATTTATCTACTTAATGTGTTCGTGAGATTGTGTGTTTGCCTTTATTTCACTTACTTCTATGCATGCAAACTTATATATGAGCCTTATTTTTATGCACGCAAACTTAGATATAGGTTATATGCAAACTTAGACATGAGCTTTATTTTCATGCATGTGAACTTAGAAATAGAATATTCTTAGAAATATATGTTGCGTAGAACTGTGTGGTACTCCGGACTATAAGGTGTTGGTTTTGGGTTACAGGCATCAGTATGTTTGGGACTCTATATTCTACTTCTACCAGCTCTGTGCCCCTCCTCTTTTGCATTAACTTTCATCCAATGCCCAAAATTTAGCCTGTTCTGTTTGTGGACGTCCTCGTCTAATCGTATCCACTCTTCACACTCCCTGCAACAATGTCCCGACAAACGACAGAAATAGCAGAATTCGGGCAATCTTTCAAACAGAATGGGAATGGTAGTTGCTTCATCTCCAGTTTGTTCCAGCGTAATGCATTTCTTCAGTGGTTTAGTGACATTGAGGGTAATCCTCACCCTTATAAATCTGCCCACACAGGAACCAGATACATCTGAATCAACTTCCACCACCCTTCCAACCTGTTCCCCAAGAAAAGTAGTTGCGTTTTCATTCATGCAAATGATTGGGACGGAATTGGACCCAAAATTGTGCAAATTTGAATTTTTGTTTAGGAATTTCTCCAATGCCAGATAAAACAGTAAGGACAATCAAAGCATTATCAAAATGCTATGGGCCCGAAGATTCGATTCTTCTTCTATCCGTAGACTCTCTATTCTAACTCCATGAACAACTCGCCAAGCTTGTTGAATGGTGTATTTGAACGCTTCCTTGTTGATAAGCTTGTTGGAAAACACCCTTCTAGCCAAGCAACACTTCAACATTTCTCCTCCTCCTCCTTGTTGGAGACTAACAGCCTCATTAGCTTTGTCGTCTATGGATATTTCCCCACATAACTTAACTATATCTTCAGTCCTCATTAGATGGCATTTAATGTCTTTAAGGCTATCTTAACAAATCCTTAGAGATAATAAATTCCCCTAATAAACGTTGTGGAAAGGATGCTGGAAGTACCAGATAGAGTCTTTAAAGAAACTCCCACCAGAAAATAGGGGATGGATTAAACTAAAACCCCTAAAAAACACTTCCACTCAGAAACCTACTATCTCCACAGGTCCCAGTGGTTTGGTGGTGTAGGATTCAGGACCAGACTTCAGGTCCTGCGTTCGAGTCCAGAGAATATATTTTTTGTAAAAATCTAAGACAATCGGGGGTTTACATTCTCTGCTTAAATCCGAAATGGGTGGTTTGGCGGTAGAGTTTCCAACGATTTCAGTGGAATTTCCAACGATTTCAAAAAAAAAAAAAAAAAAAAATTTGAAAGAGGAGACCATGATTTTTTTTTATTAATTGAATTAGTTTAGTTTCAATAGTTTTGAAAGAATAACAAAACTATTGGATTTGTTTATTATAATAATAGAACCGATCTAAAAATCAATTTAAACCGATTCCGTTAATATAACCCTCGACTTACACATTTAATGGGTCCTCAATGATTGAAAGAAAATCAGACTTTCTTTGAAAAAGAAATACATTATTGCCCAGGGCACCCCAGAATCTCAAATTCTTAGGTTAATGAATGCATTGGCTAAACTTGAGTTCATACTTATAAAATAATGTACAAAATATTGTATAGTTACTAATAAACTTTGGCAAATAATATTCCCAAAAGGGCTTTAAGGGGACCCACTTATCCAACTTCCTTCCACTCATTGAAATCCCAACAAGTCATCTACTAACGACCCGAAAGCAGATAACCAACTAAACTAACAACAAAGCTTGAACAAAAAGGAAAAGCTATCCAATTCCAAACTCATTACTGAATGGCAACAACAACTTCTCTGCTTCCCAAAAGCACTTTCCCATTTTCTTCACTCCCCTCAACTCACTTCACCAAACCATCATCACTCTTCAACTCACCAGACCACTCATTATTCCCCAAAAGACTTTCTTTTCAAACCCATATAAAGAAGAAGAACCCATGGCTTGACCCTTTCGATGATGGTGAGGATCCTGAGATGCAATATGGCTCATTGTTTGCTGATGGCAAGCAAGAAGAAGATCCAAGGCCTTCTGATAATCCTGATAACCCTTATGGGTTCTTGAAGTTCTCTAAGGGATTTAATCCTGAGATTGCTTCATTGCCGTTGAAAATTAGAGGTGATGTTAGAAGATGTTGCTGCATAATCTCTGGTGGTGTCTATGAAAATCTGCTGTTTTTCCCTGCTATCCAGTTGTTAAAGGACAGGTAATTGCTTAATATTTTTGCTTTTCCTTTGCTTTTCTATGGCATGACTCGCTCGAATCCAGATCTTTTGATTTAACTTTAAGACATTTTACCAACTAAACTGACTGGCACGCACGACATTGCATTGCTTATTATGATGTTGTTTTGTTTATGTATGTGCATATAATTAGGTACCCTGGTGTTCTTATTGATGTGATTGCATCCGCAAGAGGAAAGCAGACTTTTGAATTAAACAAGAATGTGAGATGGGCTAATGTTTATGATCCTGATGATGATTGGCCTGAACCAGCTGAGTACACTGACATGCTTGGAGTAATGAAGGTGAGTGTATCTATTTTCTTATGAAGATTGCTTAGTTTGTGCTTTCTGATATTTGAAAATCTCTTCGGGTAGTACAAGATGCACAAGGTTCCAATCCTGCTCATACCAGTGCTGCGGTGGGATTTGGTTGTGTGAAAATTGGAATTTGGAAGTTAATGTGCATTTGATAATTTTGATAGAAGCATAAATTTGAGAAACAGTATTTGTAAATAAAAGAGAAACTCAATGATTTAACTGGAAACCTGTATTCATTAATTGAAAGGATAATAAAGAGGTCAAGGTTCATAGCATTTTAAGTATGCTATATCTCCTCATATATTATCCCCAAAAAAATACCGAATGAGAAAACATGTTTTTCAGCAAGGCTCAGCCCATAACAACGTACTCTCCTAACAAACTTGTACCAGCAAAAGGAAAATAACAAGTGAGCTAATGCCACTTGGCAATAAAAAAAGAAACATTGTTTTCAGCAAGATTCTTCTATTGTCATATCCGCTCAGCCCCAGGCCTATTAGCATCAACAGGCCCCGTGTGAAACATTCCCTCTGAAGCTTCTATCCCTGGTTCAACATTCTCCTCCATTTCTTCGTCAGCCACTGTAGTCATTAATTGCTCAGCTCCATTGACTTCAGTTCCATTGACTTCAGTAACTTCAATCCCTCTGCTTCTCTTCTTTCACCTGGAATACACAATTGCCACATGTCTATCAGCACTCTTCCCTAAAATAGCAACCTTGTCCTCAAGGTTGAAAGTAGGAAATTGTGCATCAATAACTTCTGTCAATTCCCAACTGCTATCACAATCAGGCAACCCTTTCCACTTCACCAGCACCTCAAAACGACCATCTAGCAATCGAAGAATTTTGCTAACTGATTCAGGCTCCACTAACAGCTCCAAGTCCCTGTTGAGAAATGAGGGTAAGGGTTGGCTAGGGAAATCTGGTGGGTTCCATAAAGTATATGGAGTAGCAGCCTTCAAGTGAGAAATGTGGAATTCAGGATGGATGGTTGCTTCAGCAGATAACTTTAGCTTGTAAGCTACCTCTCCAATTCTCAACTCTAACGGATAGGGTCCATAATACCTTGGACTGAGTTTTTGATTGGGACGCTTAGCAAGAGACTTGAACTTATAGGGTTGAAGCCTTAAGAAGACTAAGTCTCCTGGTTGGAATTGAATGCCACGCCTTTTCTTATCAATAGATTGCTTCATTTGGTTTTAAGCCACTGTGAGATTCTCCTTAATGAGATCCAACATCTCATTCCTCTCCTTGAGCAGTACATTTACATTCTCTACTGCAGAAAGTTCACCATTGAATTTCAAAAGAACGGGCGGTTCATTCCCATATAAGGCCTTGAAAGGAGACATCCCAATTGAGATGTGGTTGGTGGTGTTATACCAATATTCTGCTCATACCACCCACTTCACCCACTGTTTTGACTGCTCATTAACAAAACTCCTCAAATAGTCCTCCAAGCATTTATTAACCACCTCGGTTTGCCCATCGTTTTGAGGGTACTCATTTTCAATTTAGTTCCCGCTAATTTGAACAATTCGCTCCAAAAATGAGGATTGCCATATGAGATTATGGATTTGGGAAAATCATGTAGCCGCACAACTTCCTTCAAGAACAAAATCACCACTTCTTTGGCTGTATAAGGATGACCCAACAACAAAAAATGTCCATTCTTCGTCAAATGGTCTACCACACTAAAATGGTATCACTTCCCTACACTCTAGGCAAACCCCAATAAAATCCATGGTAACATCCTTTCACGGCAAACTAGGAATAGGCTTTGAGAGTGGATTAGTTTTTCCTTTGACAACTTTCATAAGAAGCTACAAATTTTTTGATTTCTACTCTCATCCCTTCCCAAAACAACACAACAGAAATTCTATTGAATGTTCTCAAATACCACGAGTGTTCTCCTTGTGGGTACTATGAAATTCATGTAATAACAATGGAATTCTAGGTGAGTTATTGGGTATCACTAACCTGCCCTTGTGCATCAAAACCCAGGTTCACTATCAAAGCTTGAAGGATCTCTAACAGCTTGTGGTCATTTTGCACTTCATCTTGTAACTCCACCAAAGAAAGGCAAGACGCTATAGACAAAACAGTGAGCTGAATTACTGTTTTACTAATCAGCTGTGAACAATCCTTTGCCGATTCTTGTCTTTTAGAGAGCGCATCAGCCGCCCTATTTTCCAAGCCCGGTTTATGCCTAATTTTGAAATCATACCCAAGCAACTTTATCAGCGATTTTTGTTGCTCATTGTTGGGTCTGGTTCAGCAGGTACAGCTGATGAAGAAATTAGCTAGAAGAATAGAAGGACGGCAGAATAAGAGAGAGAGAAAGGAAAGAGAAGAGGAAGAAATTAGAAAGAGAAAATGATATTCGATTATAATTTCATGACATTACATGATAGGTAGTGTAGCATAAATAAACAAAAAGGAATAAAACTGACTGCCTTAGACCTATGGGTTGGGCCTGCCAACTTAGACATTGTTATAACCTCTTTTGTCATTTTCTACCACTATCTAAGCCTCTTTTCCTATTCTACCCTTATTTTTTCTGCTATATGTAACAATACTCCCCCCTTTAAACCATTCTTGTCCCCAAGAATGGACTAACTCAGGAAATTGATTATGCATGTATGCCACATCTTCCCATGTTGAATCTATAGTTGGAAGGTTGGTCCATTTAATGAGGACTTGGCGTATGTGCACGGCACCTCTCAACACCACTCTAGAATTAAGGACCTTCTTAGGAATATTGATGAATTGCCCCTGGTCAGTGGTTGGCAGCTCTGTCAAAGGAACAACATTATCTTCAATCTTCTTCTTGAGAAAAGACACATGAAAGACGAGGTGAATTTTGGAAGTAGGTGGTAGTTTGAGCTTGTAGGCAACAGTTCCAATCCTCTCCACAACTTCATAGGGACCATAGTATTTAGCTGCCAATTTTAAATTTCTTCGAACAGCTAGAGATGTTTGCCTATAAGGTTGCAATTTTAAATAGACCAAGTCTCCAACCTGAAACTCTCTTTCACTCCTCTTTTGATCTGCATATTGCTTCATTTTATTCTTGGATTGTTGTAGCTGTTCTTTCAAGTAAGCAGTCATGGACTCCCGCTCTTTCAGAAATTCTTCTACTGCCGCCACTGTACTGTTACCAGTGGGTAGAGTAGGCAAATTAGGAGTATTGCCATAAAGAGCTTGGAAAGGAGACATTTGAATAGCGGAATGATAGGTTGTGTTATACCACCATTCAGCCAAACTCAACCATTCGGCCCATTTGTTAGGTTGTTGGTGTGTCATACAGCGAAGATAACTCTCCAGAGTCATGTTCAACCTCTCAGTTTGCCCATCTGACTGAGGATGATATGCTGAACTCATGTGGAGTTTGACCCCTAAGAGCTTGAATAATTCCTGCCAGAATAGACCTGTGAAGAGCCTGTCCCTATCAGAAATAATTGTCTGAGGTAGGCCATGAAGCTTGCAGACCTGATCTAAGAAGCTCTTTGCGACAGTAGCAGCATTAAATGGGTGAGATAGAGGGATAAAGTGGGCTGATTTAGTGAAGCTATCAACTACCACTAGAATTGTGTCATAGCCTTTGGATTTTGGGAGCTTCTCAATGAAGTCCATGCTGATAGTAACCCAAGCAGTGGCCGGAATAGGAAGGGGTTGTAGCAATCCAGGATAAGGGCAACTCTCATCCTTACATCTTCTACAAACATCGAATTGAAGAACCCAATCCACCACATATTTTCGCAAGCCAGGCCAATAAAAATTTTGTCTTAGCCTTTCATATGTAGCCTTGACCCCTGAGTGACCACCTATAGTTGAATCATGATATGTACCCAACAATTTGGATCTTAAAGATGTGGCACTCCCAATATAGATCTTCCTTTTGTATCGCAATACCCCTCCTTGAAATGAATAGTTAGAATCAGAATTTAGAAGCACAACATCTGTAATGATTAATTGTTGCACCTTTGGGTCATTCTCGTATGAAGCTTCCACCTCTGCCATCCAAGTAGGAACTATGGTGGAACCGAGTAGCAAGTGACAGTGAGAAAATCCTCCTCTTCTAGATAGGGCATCTGCTGCTTTATTTTCACTTCCCTTCTTATATAAAATTTTGTAATTCAATCCCAACATTTTAGTAATCCCTTTTTGTTGGATAAAAGTGTGAAGCCGCTGTTCTAGGAGATATTTGATGCTCTCATGATCTGTTTTGATAAAGAACTGCCAATGTTCAAGGTAGTGTCGCCATTTACTAACTGCCATTATGATAGCAAGAAGTTCTCTTTCATAGGCGGAAAGAAGCTGATTCTTCTTGCTTAAAGGCTTAGAAAAATATGCAATGGGTCTTCCTTCTTGCATTAGAACTGCTCCAATTCCCATACTGCTGGCATCATATTCTAGAACAAAGGGCTTGGAAAATTCAGGAAGTGCCAAGACAAGGGTTGTCACCATTTTTTGCTTCAAAGTATCAAAACATTTTGAGATTCTGAACTCCATTTAAAGGCATCCTTTTTTAGAAGGTCAGAAAGTGGTTTGTTGATGCTGCCATAACCTTTAATAAACCTTCTATAATACCCAGTAAGCCCCAAGAATCCTCTTAACTCCTTTACAGTTCGTGGGGTTGGCCAATTTAGCATGGCTTCAATTTTAGAATGGTCAGTAGCTACCCCTTGGGCAGATATCACATGCCCAAGATACTCCACTGAACTGCTGCCAAAAGTACACTTGGATAGCTTAGCATACAACTGTTGTTTCTGCAAAACCTGGAAAACCAACTCTAGATGCTGCAAATGAAGTTCAGGAGACTTGCTAAAAATAATGATATCATCAAAGAAAACAAGCACAAACTTCCTTAGATAAGGCTGAAACACTTTATTCATCAATGCTTGAAAGGTTGCAGGAGCATTGGTAAGCCCGAAAGGCATTACCTTGAACTCAAAATGCCCCGAATGAGTCCTAAAGGCGGTTTTGGAAATGTCAAGAGCCTCCATCCTGATTTGGTGATACCCAGCTCGAAGATCAATCTTAGAGAAAACCATTGCCCCATGTAATTCATCTAATAGGTCTTCAATCATTGGAATGGGGAATTTATCCTTAATAGTAATGTCATTGAGTTGCCTATAGTCGACACAAAACCTCCAACTACCATCCTTCTTCTTGACTAACAAGGCAGGTGAGGCGTAGGGGCTGTTACTAGGTTGTATAAATGAAGATCTTAACATCTCATCCACAAGGCTTTCAATCTCATCTTTTTGAAAATGAGAGTACCTATATGGTCTAACATTTACAGGTGCTGCTCCCGGTTTAAGTGGTATAGAATGATTGTGTGATCTAAAGGGTGGTAATGAGGTAGGTTCTTGGAAAATGTGATGGTATTGAGCTAATAGGGATTGAAGGGAGTTCTGAAATGTTACCTCAGTGCAAACAGGAGGGAACACTGAAACTGCTGAGGCAGTTAAGGCAATAATCTTGCTGAAATTCCACTCCAGCCATTGTGGATCAGCTTGCATAGTGCCTTGCTAGTCATAATCTTCAAGGTAGCTTGCTCTGTGAGGCCTTTTAACTCAATCATCTTACCATCCTTCTTGAAGAGGAGCTTGTAACCATCAAAATCAAAGGTCACATGAGTATATGTTCTCATCCAGTCCACCCCTAACACCATATCATAGTCCCCTATATTTAGAACCCTCACATCAAACTTAAACTTATGTCCTTGCATGCTCCAGCTGCAATCAAAGCATTTGGATCTCACTACTATCTTCCTGCCATCTGCTAAAGTAACAGTAATTGGACTCACTTGGACAACAGGCAGTTTAAGCTCATCAGCAACCTTAGTATCAATAAAACTATGGGTGCTGCCACTGTCTATAAGAATCACCAACGTCTTGTTCCTTATCTCCCCTTTCAGCTTGATGGTATTATCTCCCACACTACCTTCAATGGCACGAAAGGATAATTCTGCCCTTTCAGTCACTACCTCTTCTTCCTCATCCATAACGTCCTGCCACTCTTCCTCAACTTCAACCTCTCAATCCTTCTGTCCTTGCAGGGTCATTAATTGCCTTTGTTGACATCTATGGCCAGGGTAGTATTTTTCTCCATACCTGAAATAATTTCCAGAATTTTGTCTTAGGTTGTAATTTGAGTTTTTATTTTGTGGTGGGTTATATGGGGTTCTGGGTATGTATGGTGGTTTTGGTGGTAATGAGGTCAAGGGTTTAGGGGATATTGGAGGTTGGGTTGTAGAAGTAAGGGCTGGCACTATTCTAGGGTAGTTATTACTGTTGAGAGTGTTGTTTGCCTTGGTGTTGGCTGCATATGGGTCTGTTTTAATGGAAGGTGGATGTTTATAAACCTTGTGGGTAGCTTCCAGGGTGATCTCTTGCAGCCTGGCCTGTTCAAAGGCCTGGTAGAGAGTGACTGGTCTAAACATTCTCACTGTGGCACTGATCTCTTCTTTTAGTCCACCCAAGAAACTTGAAATGAAATATGCTTCAGTCAGAAAAGGGTTGAGTCTTTCCATTTTAGCTTTACAGTCTTCAAACTGATCCTGATAATCTGATACACTCCCCACCTGCCTCAATTTGTTAAATTCAGCTACCACATCATTTACAAGAGACTCAGCAAATCTTTGCTTGATTGCTTCAGAAAAAACCTCCCAAGTACTGTTCTCATTGATCTTGCTTCACCCCATGAACCACACTTCTGCCTTGCCTCCCAAAAACATGCAGCTCAGCTCTACCTTCTTCTCTTCAGGAACTTCATAGATCTGGAAATATTTATTACACTTCCAAACCCAAGATTGAGGGTCCTTCCCTTTAAAAATGGGCAGATGATTTTTGGCAATAGTCTCCCCATATACCCTCTAGTCATTAAATCCATGGTAGCTGATTCCTCCATTCTCCCATCTTTCGGAAGAGGCAAGAGACCCTTTCCAGACTCAAAAAAGTCATCATGCACAGGTTGTGTAACAACTTCCTTGCCCTTACTCAGATTTTGTAATAGTTGCAACATCTGACCCACCTGACTTCCTAATTTGATCTGCTCAGACCTGAGTTGCTCGAATGTTCTTTGGTGTTCAGCTCTCGAAACTTGATTCTCTTTCTGCAAGGCTTCAAACCTCAGATTCACTTCATTTTGTATGGCCTCAATCCTCTGGTTGGAGTTATTATCTAATTCTTCAAATCTCTGATTGAAGTTGTGTAATTGTTCACCCATCTCTTCTGGTTCAGTATCTCCGATGGCAGTGTTTTTGTTTCTCCTGACACTTTTGCTCATAGTATCAGAAATTTCCAGGACCGTGCTGCTCTGATACCAGTTGTTGGGCCTGGTTCAGCAGGTACAGCTGATGAAGAAATTAGCTAGAAGAATAGAACGACGGCAGAATAAGAGAGAGAGAAAGGAAAGGGAAGAGAGGAAGAAATTAGGGAAAGAGAAAATGATATTTGATTATAATTTCATGACATTACATGATAGGTAGTGTAGCATAAATAAACAAAAAGGAATAAAACTGACTGCCTTAGACCTATTGGTTGGGCCTGCCAGCTTAGACATTGTTATAACCTCTTTTGTCATTTTCTACCACTATCTTAGCCTCTTTTCCTATTCTACCCTTATTTCTTCTGCTTTATGTAACACTCACCCCCACAATTTTTTCGTCTAATAAGAATTTGAGGTTCTTTGATCAGTTCTCATCACAAATCTCAATCCAACAAATAATGGCGCCATTTTTGCACCGCCAAAACAATTGCCATCAATTCTTTTTCATAGACTGATTTAGTGCGTGCCCTTAGAGATAAGGTATGGCTCCAATAAGCAATAGAATGCTCATCTTGCATAAGTACGACACCTAACCCATAGCTCGAAGTATATGCCCCCACCATAAATTGTTTAGAGAAATCCGGTAATGCCAAGACGGACACCTCATCATAGCTTGCTTCAACGCCTTAAATGCATTGGTAGCTTCTTGACTCCATTAGAATGAATTTTTTCGAAGTAGCTGTGTCAAGGGGCAGCCACCTTTCCATAGCCATTGACAAACCGTCAGTAATATCCAGTCAATCCGAGAAAGCCCCTTAAAGCTTGATATTCTTTAAAAATAGGCCAAATCGCCATGCTTTCCAACTTGGCAGAATCTACAGCTACTTATTGGGCAGTGATTATATGGCCTAAATACTCCACCTTGGGTTGTGCAAAAGTCCATTTTTTGCCATTAACTACCAGCTAGTTCTGCTACAGTACTTGAAAAACCCTTCTTAGATGTTGTACACGTGCCTGTAAATTCTCACTAAACACAAAAGTATCATAAAAAAACACCAATACAAACTTTCGAAGGAATGGACGAAAAAAGTCATTCATCAAGGATTGGAATGTTAATGGTGCATTTGTTAACCCGAAAGACATTACTAAGAATTCATAATACCCTTCGTGGGTTCTAAATGTAGTCTTCTTTGTATCCTCATCTCTCACTCGAATCTGGTGGTAGCCCGACTTGAGATCCAGTTTTGTAAACAACGTAACACCTTTTAACCAATATTCAAAAATATGGTTAACGCCTCGAGGCGGTTGGCCGTTGAGGCACAAGGCGGACCGCCTCGAGGCGGAGAGGCGGGTGTCTCAATCCGAGCATTAAAAAAAAATATGGTTTCAGTTTTGTTCCCCTCTCTTCACCTGATTCCTCAAAATTGAATAAAACATTTCAGTTTATATCACAAACTATACCTCTTTGAAGTCCAACTAATTTTCCAACACAATGAGGGCATGAGGAAAATCAAAGATATATTAATTAATCTCATTAAATAACTATCCAAATTTTATCTAATTAAATTAATTAATTTGGTTAAAGATATTGTAAATCCTTAAGTGTTTTTTTATTTTTTTATTTTTTGTATATTAAAACAAAGCAGAATGAACCCAAATTTCAGATCCCCGAGTAAACACATGGTGTAAATTAACATTAAGCAACTAAAAAGCAGAACTCAAGATAACACTCAATTTGTTAGTCAAGAAACCGAAGAAAAATAATAAATTACAAAGTTTGTATCCCAAATTTTGTGTCATCAATCAATGACTGTCACGTGATAGGTAATAACGTAATAGTTGATTTGTCAACTACCCATCAAAATATAACTAACTCTCCATTAATTATAAACACAAAATTATAAACACAAAAATCAACTTCATAAACTAAAATCAACCAAAAGAACACAAACCCATTAACTAATCAATTAGTTCTCAAAAATCCCAAAAACAATAAAACCAGCACAAAACCACTTCCTGATTCTTCAACTACCCATCGAAATACTACTAACTATGCTTCGTTTTACACAACAACCAAGAAGAAATTAGCAAGCAACGATCACCAACAAACATGTACACAAAAACAGAACCAGCAAGAGGTAGATTGAGAGCGTACGACGATGAGTTTAAAGAGATTGGCCTCTTTGGGAGGTAGAGAGGCGCCCATTGTGACGATGTTTGATAGAAATGGTGGCGGTCTGCTGCTAGCCTTCTGACCGAGAGAGAAAAATTGAAGGAAGACGAGGTCGAGAGAGCCGAAATCTGTTTTTTTTTTTTTTTTTGAAGGCAACAAAAAAAAAAAAAAAGTTGCGCGTGAGGCAGCGCGGAAAAACCCTAAATCCCGCCAGAGGCGGCCGCCTCGACGCGCCAACGCCTCGAGGCGGCGACGGGCTCCTCGAGGTGTGGCGTTTTTTTTAAACACTGCTTTTAACTCATCCAATAGCTCATCTATTATAGGAATAGGATATTTGTCTGGAACAGTGAGCTTATTCAAAGCCTGATAGTGCACACACATCCTCCCTCCTTCGTCTTTTTTCTTAACTAACAGTACTGGACTAGAATACGGACGGGTGTTCCTCCTAATGAATCCTGCTGACAGCAAATCCTTCACAATCTCTATTTTTTGGTAGTAGGGATAACGATAGGGCCTGATATTCGGAGGTACTGCCCCTTCCTTGAGCCGAATAGCATGGTCATGTGGCCTGTGTACAGGCAGTCCTGTTGGTAGCTTGAAACATCAGCAAACTCCTCTATTAACAGTTTCACCTCTGCTGGTATGCCTGCAATATCTTGTGCTTCTGTCCCATTTATAACTTTGCATAATCCAAACTCAATCAAGAACCCAATATCCCCTCCTTCAATTGACTTCATCAGATTCTTAAATGACACCAAATTTTTTGATAGAGACGGGTCCCCTTGTTATAATCTGCCCCTCATACACAAATTTCATAACCAGTTTCTGGAAATTTGTGAAAATATCCCCCAACGACTGCAACCAACCCACTCCTAAAACAATATCTGCCGAACCTACTTCAAATGAATGGAAATCCTGCCTAAGCCAAAACCGTGCACTAAACAGCACCACATTTTTGCATAATCCCCTGCCTTGAACACAATTCCATTACCCATTTGAACTCATTTTTTTGACTCATCCCAATTAAACCCAATCACTCAACCAAATGGGGGGCTATGAAATTATCAGAAGCCCCACTACCACCAACACTACTACTTCCAGACCACCAATTTATCCCTTAACCTTCAACAAACAATTTTTAGAGGAAAACCCTAAAATGGTTTTTAAGGGAAAAGCTAGAGTCTCACCTTCATCAACTTCATTTTCAGTCGGAAATGGTGGCAAATCTCCTATGGGCCCGCTGGTTTGAATTTGCATCACCGCACCAGCAATCTCATCGAAGCCAACTGCATCATCTTCCTCAGTCACCACTAAGGGATGGAATTGCTTGTTCTTGCACCTATGGCCAAAGTGGTATTTCTCATCACAATAGAAGTAAAGACCTTGTTCCCTGCGTCGTTGAGCTTCTTTCTCAGTCAATCGGCGCACAAAATCGCAACGGGGAAGTGTGGAATTGGAATCAACTAATCTGTTTTCACAAAGACAGGTTTTGTAATTTAGCCGACCCGGTTCACTGACCCTACTTCTCTGGATCCCGGCTTCTACCCGGCCCGTTTCCAGTGTAAGCCCCACGTGACCAGCGGCAAGATTTTTCTCCTCAATCCTTTGCGCCATCTCCATTACTGCAATTAATTCCTTGGGTTGGTTCAATCTTAACTCAGCCTTAATCTCATCTTGTAAGCCATTCATGAAGGCACCGATGAGCATTTTCATCACCTATATCCAGCAAAGGGGCTGAAATATGTTCAAAATTTTCTTTGTTCCTACTTGGCGAAGAGCCACTCCCCTCTTGTGAGGATCTGAATCTCTTGAGTAATGCTTCCTTAAATTTTGCCAAACAAACAAAAATCGGAGTTCTAGCATCAACCAATTGATACCAACTTAAATAAAGCACAGCCATCCAAACAAACTGCCGCTGCCTGTACCTTCTCATCCTGAGTCACTCGATTAACACTGAAATATCTCTCTACTCGAAACAACCATCCATAAGGATCTTGACCTGAAAACACACGTAAATCTAGCTTTCTCCAAGTAGAATCACCCTTGTTATTTTTAGTATCATTCGTCTCACCATCAACCTTTTCCTTCCCCTTCTCTTTCTTTTTCATCACCTCTGTTAACTCATATCAAGTTGCCTTCACTTCACTGATGTCACCCTTCATGACAGCCACTTCTTTCTCTAATGCATCTGTTCTAGCCTCCATTTTTTGTTTTACCATCCCAGGTCAGCCATTCTGCTCCATTGACTTCAGTTCCATTGACATCAGTAGCTGCTGCAACTTCAGTAACTTCAATCCCTCTGCTTCTCTTCTTTCTCCTGGAATACACAATTGCCACAGGTCTATCAAATTTTATGATGAATATAATCTAGGTAATTAATATGATACCGTCATGTAATCTAATCAAAGCACTTTATTTATAATAGGCTTGAAACATTTGCTAGAATTTGTTTATATGCATGTTTAATCTTTTCACTATGTGCATATCTACAACTTACAGGGGCAATCAATTTGGGTTAGATAGTTATACATAGTGCTCTATGCTCGCAGAATAGGTACTATGACATGGTGTTATCGACCAAATTGGCGGGGCTTGGTCATGCAGCATTCCTGTTTATGACAACCGCTCGAGACAGAGTTAGTTATATTTTCCCGAATGTGAATGCAGCTGGTGCAGGATTACTGCTATCAGAAACTCTTACTGCGGAGAGTATGAATCTTTCAGACGGAGGGTACAATATGTAAGTGATTCAAACTGAAGTGCTTGTATGATTTGATTCTATATGAAAAGCTTTTAGTTTCAGGATGAGGTTGTATGATTCAGGTACCAGCAGATGGTTGATTGGCTAGGGAGACCATTTCGCAGTGTGCCAAGGCAGCCGGTGCCCCCACTAAGAGTGTCGATTTCAAGGAAACTAAAGGAGGTTGTAGCTGAGAAATATAAGAATGCGGGTGCAGAGAAAGGGAAATATATTGTGATTCATGGGATAGAGTCAGATTCAAAGGCCTTAATGCAGTCTCGGGGTGATACAGATAGCTTGCTTCCAATTCAAGTGTGGGCTGAAATTGCCAATGGTTTAAGGTACAGAACTTATTGATTCTTTTTTTTTTCTGAAGTTCACAAATAGAGAGATATGAGCTTAAAATGTTTATTATTTTGTAATTTTGGATGACTAAGCAAGCTTAAATTCAGGAGACTTTTAAGGGAAAATGGAAAACAGAAAGAAGCAAAACATAATTGAGTAATGTTAAACCAGTCAGACAATCTAATGCTACTGAACTGGCATAGTCTTAACTGTTATTTCTTTATTATACATTTCTAAGTGTTGACCCTTTATAAGTTTAAGCTTACGTCTGTATAATGTTGATCCAGATCTATTACGTGATATTTGGAAAAATTTGAACTATTGATATGTCATGACAGGGAATTTAAGCCAGTTTTTGTTATTCCGCATGAGAAAGAAAGGGAAAACGTGGAGGATGTAGTTGGAGATGATGCCAGTATTGTGTTTATCACCACGCCTGGACAGGTACTTATGTCTTCTTATAAATTTTTCATTAATTATATTGATGAAGGAAAGAATGAAAGGAATAAGAAGAAAAATTGCCTCTCTTCAATGAGGTTCAGTGTGGAAATGAGACTGTCATAATTTTAGTTTAACGAGGCCTATCTTAATATTTGTTTAGCAGCCCTTATGATACATCTTTCCCACTAGTAACATAGCATGCAAATATCAAACATAATTAAATTGGCAATACTGTGATATCAAGATACAAAACTTTTCTGAATTTTTATGCTGACGCTTACTACTCAATCATTGCATCTTCTTTAGCTTGCCGCTCTCATCAATGACTCAGCTGGAGTGATAGCTACAAATACAGCTGCTATACAACTTGCAAATGCGCGTGAAAAGCCTAGGTAATTTAATATTTTCAAGGAAACTCGTTAGTTCACTACACGCTTTCACATGCGAAACTATACATTCTGTCGCAATTTTGTGTTACCATGATCTGAATCGGGAACTCTGATAACATCATTAAAAGAGTTCTATAACTCACAATACATTTGGCTTTCTGTTGCCATTTTTTGCAGCATTGCATTGTTCAGCTCTGAGCTGAAGGGAAGACTATTTGTACCAAATGCAGAAGAGAAGAAATGCACTATCATTCCATCAAATACAGGAAAATTAAAAGACATTCCAGTTGAGGGTGTGCTAAATGCAATGCAGATTTTTAATGAATCGCTAGCTCTAGCCTAAAGCGCAAGGATTATTGTTTTTCTCGTATTTCTATTTTGCTTCTGTGTATTTTCAAATGTATATTGAAATTAATAATATGATAGTTGTGATTAATTGATAAGAACTCACAATATTTACAATGTATTGCAAATTGATAAACGCATAAATGAAAGCATTGTACTGATTGTGTGGTAATTGATTGATGAAAATAAAAGAAAGTATAGTTTAACATTTCAAGCATGCTAGGGCTCCCTCTTTACAATTTCCTTTCAACAAAAAACGACCCCTCCACTATACCCCTCCTCCTAGTTTAATAACAGAATCCGCTAAAAACAAACAAAAAATGATTGGAATCCACAGGTGGTGCTCTAAATATTTGACATCTGACAGCGGTCCTGTCAAGCCTTTTGGTTAAGCCCAGCAGCAACCGCAGCAACATTCTCCTGCTCCAAATTCTCAACATCACCAGCATTAGTCTCCAAATTCTCAGCATCACCAGCATTAGTAATTTCATCAGTAAAGTCCCTAGATTTTATCATGACAGCAATAACAGTTGGAGACCTTCTCTTTCGCCGGGAATACACATTAACCAAAGGCCTATCATCACTCTCCTCTAAATTAGCAACCTTGTCCTCAAGGTTGAAAGTCGGAAAATGTGCAGCGATAGCATCAGCCAATTCCCAACTGTTGTCGCATTCAGGAAGACCAATCCATTTAATAAGCACCTCAAAACGTCCATCCAACAAACGGTGAATTTTTTCTTATAGATTCAGGTGTAACCAATAATTCCAATTCCTTATTAAGAAAAGGAGGCAAAGGCGGGCTCACCACACCTGATGGTCCCCATAATGTTGATGGTGTCACTACCTTCAATTGCGAGACATGAAATACAGGATGAATGACAGCTTCCTCAGGTAATTTAAGCTTATAAGCCACATCCCCAATCTGCTTTTCTATTGGAAACCGCCCGTAATATCGACGACTTAGCTTTTGATTTGGCCGTTTAGCAAGGGACTTAAATTTGTATGGTTGAAGGCGCAAATACACTAAATCATCATGTGGAAATGAACGTCTCTTCTCTTTTTATCTGTAATTTGCTTCATGCGATTCTGAGCCACAATGAGGTTATTTTTTAACACATCCAACATGGCATTGTGATCTTTAAGAAGCAGCCTCACTGTTGGACATTATGACCCATAGCGTCACTATTTGTACAGATCACGGTGTTGTTGTACAAATTAACTATGTGACAAAGGAGATTGCACTCTTATCGTTTGTGATTAGATCACCTAGATGTATAAATGATGAGAGGTCCCTATGATTTGTTCCTGGACGGAGAATGATATAAGACAGTATCAGTCCACGTAGGATAAATCATTAAATATCCCTAGTCAGAGTATTATCGAGATTGGACATCGATAAATACGTAAAAGACTAGTATTACACTTGTGCACGTTTGTGAGGGCACAACGACATAGTTCTCATATATTTGAGTATAGGATACTCATGCAAGTGTAATAAGAGGTTGTGTTTTACCGATGGTACGGGAAACAGCTTCGCTCTGGATAGACCCCCCGCGGAATCCCATTGGTAGTATGACTATGTGTCTATATGAGTCTGCAATCAGGGTAGGTGTATTTGGTCTTAACCTGAGACTTGCACCGCTAATACTTACGACAATCAATATACTTTAGTTGAGGTCGTCCAGGGCTTTAACCGGTTCTGTGTACGCCAATGCTGGGTATATTGACAATCGTAGTGTGTTGGGTGTGATGTTAAGACGGAAGTATCACTCCAGTCATATGGAGATGATGGTCACATAGGATACGAAACTTGTTCTCTTAAATGCTCGAGCTATCGGGATATTATGACAAGGTCATGTATATCCGATTATAGAGACTAGTTACCAGACATCCGATATGTGCTTCGTACGAGGCAGACACAACTCCAGCCCCAGGCCTAGCACGTGAACATCCGATATTGGACAGAAATACGCAATACTTCGGTATACTACGCTTGATATAGATCACATATTCCTATAAGGATATTTCTGGAGAATTGGGTAGACATGGCGCTTTGCTAGAAGCCAACCTTGTCTTGTAAATCGGTACAAATGTAGTACGAGGTACTTACGTGTTCGGATAGTCCGACGACCGTATTTACTGCCAACATATCCGGAGATCTCATGGGTCGCTTCCCGAAGATTCACCGATGACGTATAACTCGCACTTTATTAATCTGTGATTAATTAGAAGAGAGAGAAAATTAATCTGGGATTAATTACAGAGATATTTTATCTGGGATAAAATATTAATTAAAGAGAGAGAACGATTAATTTGGAATTAATCGATAAAATAATATATTCGATATATTATACGAAATTGGATTTCGACGCGGAATTAAAATTAGATTTTAATTCGGGCGAACGAATTAATTTAGAATTAATTCGTTAGCGACGTGAATAGTGATTTGGCTAGGCGTAATCATTTAATTACGACGCAACTGAAAATTCGTTAATTTGGAATTAGCGAACCCGAGCCCGGAATTATTTGCGAGCGCATTCGCATTTCGAATTCGAGTGCGGCACGCAAGTCAAATCGAGCGTCAAATCGCAAGTCAAATCAAGCGTCAAATCATTTCTCACTTTGAGTGATGTGACAAGTTGTCATTTGATTTGAGTGATTAATGTAGTAGTTGAAAAACTTTTGCTTTTTGCTTTTTGACTTTAGCATTTTTTTTTTTTTTTGAAAAGAGACTTTAGCATTTAAGGAAAAGTAAAATATATGGTAAATGGTTTTAATTTTGGAAAATATAAAAACCTATTACTTTTATTTTCTTTTTACCTTTCTCTCTCTCTTCCAATCGGTTTCCATGAAACTCTTTTTCCCTCCTCTTTCTCTCTTCTCCCTCTCACGCTTGGAGCCGAATTTCTTCTCAAAATTTCTGGTTTGACCGAAAATGAAGAAGAAGGAGAAGTGCTAGCACACCTTGGGTTATATTATGGTGATATGGATTTATTTTTGGAGCTTGAAGCTTTGAGCTTCCATGGAGTTCATCAATGGCCGATTTTGGAGGAGCCATCACAGCCCAAAATCGAGCTCTCCACTGCTCAATAGCAGCTCAAAACCGAGCTTCAATAAGAAGGAAAATGGTCTTGTTATTCTTCGCAAAAAACCGATCAATGTGAGTAATGTTTCCGCCTTATTCCTTTGATGGGTTCATGCGTTTTTCTTGCTTGATTTCATGATCTTGGGACCTAATTAGAAACCAACAATGGTATCTATGAGCTTTGATCAAGCATGAAAAAGTTAGGGTTTGAATTGGGTAAAATCAATTGAAGCATGATTTGGTTGAATTGATTGATTAAGTATGCTTGTATGTTGATGAATTGAAGTTGTGTATGTTCAATTTCATGAAATTGGATTGGATCCATTTTTCCCCAAATTTTTGGCATGGCCGAAAATTAGAACCCTAATTTCTTGGTGATTTTTTGTTTGTTTGATCATTGGATGACTTAAAAACAAGTGGGTAATGTTTTTTGCAGTTCAATTGGATTGAATTTTGATTTGGAACAATTTTCCCTTTTAAAGTTGGCTTGGCCGAATACTTTGAACATTTGAAATTCATTGTGTTTTTTGATTTTGATTCATTGGATGAGTTGGGAAATAATGATTGTGGATTCAATTGGATTGAAACCGAATCGGAATGTGAAAAACCCCTAATTGCCGAGACTTTAAGCATGTAAATTGGGTTTGATTTTGATGAAATTGTGTTGGACACTATTTGATATTAAAGTGCATGATTAATTAGGCTAATTGATGTTTTAGGAATGTTAATTGGGTGATTAATTGTGTATTACACTAATGTTAATTAATTATGGAATTTGAATTTTTATAAGTTAATTAATTTGGGCTTATTTTGGAAATTGGGCCTTAAGGTTGTAATTGAGCTTTTGGGCTTGGTTGTACCAAGTTAGGTTTAGGCCAATTTGGTTGGATCCAATTGGGCTCAAAACCGCATCCAAAAAGTCCAATTATGACTTAATGGACCTTAATTATTTAATTGGGCCTAATGGGCCAAAATTAATTTAAAGGCTTATGGGGTAACTCCTGGATTGGACCTTGGTTATCGGTTTGACTCGAGTTGACCAAAAGTCCACGCCTTAAAGAAATTAATTAAAAGCCCATTGGACTTTAATTAAATAAACATTAGATGTTAATCGGGCTTAGAGACCCGTTGCGATTAAATTTGGAATTTAAGTCGTAAAGGTTCGTTAATAAAAGTGTAATATTTAATTTGGAATTAAATAGTGAATTAGAATTAAATGCATATTAAATTGGATTTAATGTTGTAGTTTAATTTAATTCAAGAATTCGTACTTTGAGTACTTATTCGCAAAACGAGTTTGACTCGTGCAAAAATCAAATCGTTGTTTGAACATTGGATGATCACTAATTATCAGATTAATTAATTGGATTATATTGATTGATAACATGCTTGTATGAATACATGGTTGCGATGCATGAATAATGTATATCGGATGGATATTAGTCGGGTGGGACAATTTTGGAAATTGTAATAAATTTGATTTATTAATTGGACCTGCGTGTCCATCCTTATCACCTCTATTCTCATTGTATTCTCTTCTCACCTATTCCCCTCAATGTAAATGAAGTTTCTTTAGAAGTGTAGTGTAACGGGTAGAAGTAAATACATATGCTAGCTTTGGAGAGAGAAAATGAGAGATTTGATCTAGGATCAATGTAAAATATCCATCCGCATATCATTATTATTTTATTCATATGCACTTTATTATGTGTTTAGAATGCATGTTTAAGGGTGTATGATGATGAGACCTTAACAAAGATAATAAATTGGTTGCCAATTTGCACGCGAAAAACCCTCGTTCAATATTAAGCGTCTTTCCTTCCATTGAGTGATTCTCACTCAAGATCCAAGACGACATTGGTTTGTTGGCCAAAGTCAAGGCCTTTGTCTGTCGAAGATGTGTTTGAATCACGAAGGCTTTGTTCCATATTGGTGTCTTGTCCAAGTTGTGGTTTGTTGGCCAAAGTCAAGACCACTTCTTGTCCATCGACATTGATTACGAAGCTTTCCATGGTCAATGGGTCGCGCTTAACTGGGATCACTAAGTTTGTTGTGCCAAAGCTAATGCTTAGTTGATTCAGATGAAAAAAGTTAGGTAATACATTGGATGTATTGGCATATATAAGATATATGTTTCGGACTTGGATGTCCCCCTACCGGATCTAGGAATTGGATTAGATCCAATCGATCTTAGAGATCTACCTAGTTAATTATCATACAATTTGTTGGCCAAAGTCAAGATTGTGTGATATTTAACGGGATCCTAGCCCACTAGGAAAAGCGGTTTCCCGAGTACTCGACAGAGGGTTAGAGGCTCGCCGAAAAATAGTGAGAGGCAAGAATTGAATTTGCAATACTCGTTCAATTACTCGCCATACGCGCTCATTCAAATTATTTCGTCGTTAGATTAAATGTTAGTTAGACTAATATTTAAATTGTTGTTTTAATTAACAGTTGGATTGTATTATAGTTGATTATATATAATTGGATTATATTAATCAATATATTTGAATTAATTAATTTCAGTTTACAGTTGATTTTATAATGGATTATAGTAATCAATGTAATTGAGGTTAATTAATTTAGATTATATTTGATTATATAGTTGGACTATTATAATCATTATAATAAAAGATACCACAAATCGTTGATTAAATAGTTGGACTATTAGAATCAAGAGAAAAATTGAAAGATTGACATTTAAAACATCGAAATACTTCTTCCCGAAGTGGACTTGGACCTGGTTCACAACGTGGTGAAAATATGAAAAAAGGAAATATCTATGGAAGAAGTCTGTCGTGGCCTCTACGAAGACTCCAGGGATGGACAAGATCCTGAGGTCGGCCAAGGTCACGAGCCTGTCTCTTTTGTACTACACGAAGATATACCTGGCCTCATCTCCCTTTGCAGACCTTGAATTACCAGCCCCTGCCTCTGAGCCTGCCTTCGAGCCTGACCTATCTATTGTCAGGCCCGTTGAACCTCTCACTGGACCTATCCACCCCATCACTGAGCTCGATCAACTCACTTCAGAACCCGAGTTACTTGTTATTGCCCCTGAACCCGAGGCTCATATCGTTGCCACCGAGACCAAGGCTCATTCTATTTAGTTCTTTAATTTATACTCTATCATGCTTTTGTTGGGGTGACCCCGATGGGGCTCTTCGTAACAAATAGTTTATGAATTCATAAATATATTTGTACTTGCCTTTTTCTATTTCTTTCTCCAATTATTGAATATCAGACTAGACCCCAAGGGTTGTCTCATTTTCTTCAATACTTAGTCAAATTTTTACATTTCCCTCGTATGCTCGGTCTCCACCACTTGACCAAGCCAACAAGCACAACAAGGCTTCGATGGGACACAAACCCGTCCCGAGCTAAAATAATCACTTGGCCACAAGGGAACGTTCCATCTTTATGCCAGCCAACACTTGGCTTTGGAGGAGAAACTTCGACCCCATGCCAACAAACATCAAGTAGGTCTCGGTGGGGTGTCACCCGACTCCAAGCCACAATAAACACTTGGCCACAAGGGAATGTTCCCTTCTTGTGCCACTTAACATTTGGCCAGGGGGGAGAAACTCTGACCCCATGCTAACAAAACATCACATAGTCCTCAGTGGGGACATCATCTGATCATGAGCCATAATAAACACTTGGCCACAAGGGAATGTTCCCTCATTGTGCCACTCAACATTTAGCCATGGGGTAGAAACTCTGACCCCATGCCAACAAACATCACTAGGCCTCGGTGGGACGTCACCCGACCCGAGCCATAATAAAAACTTGGCCACAATGGAATATTCCCTCCTTGTGCCACTCAAAATTTGGCCATAGGGGAGAAACTCTGACCTCATGCCAACAAACATCACATAGGCCTCGATGGGACGTCACCTGACCCCGAGCCACAATAAAAACTTGGCCACAAGGGAATGTTCCATCCTTGTGCAACTCAATATTTACCATGGGGGAGAAACTCTGACCCCATGTCAACAAACATCAGATAGGCCTCGAAGGTACGTCACCCGACCCCAAGCTAGTAATCTCAACAAATGACCTCGATGAAACGAAAGCAGCCCCGAGCCAGTAATCTCAAATAGAGCCTTGGCAGAACTAATGTAGCCTCGAGCCAATAATCTCAACCTGGGCTTTAGCCAAAGTGGGAAGATTTTCAACCTCCGACGGTCCTTGTGGAGCTTTATAATGGCATCCTATGCCAAGCCATCTAACCCGAAAATAAAATTAAAGCAAAATCAAGTGAAGAACCGCGGAAGTGACTTAGCACAGATCCCGTACAGACCCGAAAACTAAGACAGTAGGCGCCTAAGGCAGCGTCCTTCCCCAGCCACCAAAATAATAATTTTGAACCTTACAGTTCAAAGTCCCGATGACCAGAGCTACGGATCGGGGGCTGCCAACTCCATGAGACTCTCCACATGCTAGGCAAACTGTTAGTCTCCAAATGCCACAGAGGCTCTCTGGTCTTCCATGTGCTATGCTCTTAATGTTCCGAAGTGGGGTGGCCACAGCACAAGGGCATTCCCCTTCCCGTGCTAGGCATACCCTGAGCCTGCAAACGCCATGTGGGCATTCTCCTTCCCCGTGATATGCATCATATGAGGCTACAAATGCCATGGAGACCCGTGAGCCATCCCCGTGCTTTGTTATTCCAACACTGGGTGGCAAATTCCATGGGGGAATTGTCATTCCCCATGCTATGCAAACCTAGAGATACCTTAGTACCGAAGCCACTAGTCGTCATTGCGTGCTATGATTACCTTGTGGCACCAAACGCCATGTTGACTCGTTCATCGAGCGTGCTATGGATAGAGGTGCTAAACACCACATTGGTCTTTACGTTAAAAATTCCTCAAAGATACAAGTCATTGGGTAGTGGATTTGATAGTGATATTAGGATTGACGTGCCGCGGGGGGTCCGCGTTTTCCCCATATATCCTACATCTATTCATGTACTATGGATCTTTGAAGGTGTAGGTCATTGGGTCAGGTCTTTCCAACATGGGGGTTTGATAAGGTCACCAGGGATTGATGTGCCACGAGTTTTCACGCCTTCCCCACATGCCTCACACCCCTTGATGTGCCCCAACCATGAGTATTTCACATGAATATTAAACATACTTTTCCTATCCAAATAATAAACAAGAATGATGACCAAGTTTGTAATTTAAAGGGAAAAATCTTATTCATATTCAGGGGATCTATTGCCCTTCTTACAACTCTTTGTGGGTCATTTCAAGATAGGCTCAGTTGGGAATTCATCCCTGGTGCCTCTGAGTAATTTTTGATAACATCCTTCTGGTCTGAGCTTTCTTTCGACATTTCTGAAAAACTTTGACAACGCCCTTTCGAACTAATCCCTCTAAAACCATCTATGAATAATTCTTAGCAAACGTGGCTTATGAGCTCGGTCGAGGGCTTCCAGTTTGCATCTTTTAGTGATTTCTTCTCCGGGAGTCTGTAACTGTGCCTCAGATCTATGGAAGAATGGAAGAAGTAGTCCCAACAACTCATGGTTATCAGCCCTGCAGTTAATTATTTCTCATATTCTCACTTATACATAATAAGCTGGAGGCACTTATTGAAACTGATCGAGTACCTCTTGCGTACCGGACCTCCAACTATTCAACGGTGACTATTGCTGTTGTGAATCTTAAAATTTGGCAGGTCGAACAACAACCACAACCTTTTTAGGAGGAGCTTGTTCATTCCTTAGGAGTGGCTAGTAGAATCCACCAACTCCTGATATTACATTTCATTTGCCAGCTCAAACTTAATTTGTGACTTCTGGTCACCTCTTTTTCATTTCATTCGCCAGCTCAATGAGGAGCTATTGAAAGTATTTCCTCAGCATCTCTGTGTTCCAGAGCTTCTTGATGTAGACACTGTATTTTGCATAAGCCCGATGATGAGCATCGTATAGAGGCACTACCTGAAAAGTTGCGGAAGTTGTGAAAAACGAATGTCGGAAGGAAGGAAAGCCTCTAAAATTAGCTCATCATCGGATTCGGACTCACTAGCAGCCTCGGATTCGCTCAGTCAGTTTCTACTTCAAACCTTAGCCTCAGACCCACCATGCAGCCCATCCACGTGCCCATGACCCACCATGTACGCCCAAAGCCCATGCAATCCATGCAAATCCTCTCATCAAATCACTTTCCAATTAAATGAGATTTTGGGATCCCATCCTTACCAATTTAACAAGATTTGAGATATCCTCATCACCAAATTTATGAGATTGTATTCCCAAAATAATTTGAGGATATATCCCCCAAATTTCCATGATTTGTTTCCCTATTTAGAGATCCCTTCAAATCATTATAAAAAGGAGAATTTTTTCTTCTTTTTAGAGGATCTTGGATGGCAACTTGAAACAAAAATATAAAAAAAACCCTAAGAGCAGCGTGAGAGAAAGGAAACAACCAGAAAAATCACCAACAAATAACAAGATCACCGAAACCACCATCAGAGAAATCACCAAAAATAACCAGGCTTCACCGAAACAACCAACCAGCCAATCACCAAAACACCGAGACAAAAACCAACCAGCCACCACAAAAAACCAACCAGCCACCAAAAACAACCAACCGAAAACAACGAGCAAACCAGAAGCAAAATAGCGAAGCAGAAACCGAGAGAGAAAAATAGAAGAAATCGAGAGAAAAATAGAAGAAATCTCGAGAAAAACAAAAGAAAAAAACTAAGAGAAAAATATAAGAAAAGCCGAGAGAAAAACAAAAGAAAAACATCGTAAACAACAAAGCAGAAACAACAACCAAAATAATCAGAAACAACAACCATAAAACAGCAAAATAACAACCATAAAATAGAAAAACAGCTACTAGAAATAGCGAACCAGCGATCCTTCCGGTGACAACCTAACGCACTTCCGAGAAAGCAACTTAAAAGGTAAGACCTGAGGGCGCCCTTACCATATTTATTTTATAGTTCTGGACACTGCATGCATGGCTGGACGTGAAATACGTCCAGCCGGGTATGCGAAGTCCTACATCAAAGACGGCCAAATTGCTGGTCAGATTTTTTTTATTTCTTTGGCATTTCGTTTTTTATCTTTTTTTTTTATCTATTTATTCACTTTTATTGTTGTTTTATTATTTCGCCTTTATTTAGTTTATTTTTTGTTCATGTTGATGATTATACGTATATGCATTGTTATATGTTTTCATGTATATTTTTTATGTCTGTTGACATTGCATTGATGATTATGTATGTTATTATCCCTTGCGGTATATCGGATGGAAACCCAGACGTAAATTCTGTAGCCGAATCCGAATGGACGGTAGTGCGGTATGTACTTGGGATACAACTCCATGTGCCACTCAGAAAATACTCGTATATGCGTGATTAACCCATCTTTTTGTTTGCTATTTATTTATTGACGCATTCTCTGCTTTTGATTGTTTATTATAATTTTCATTATTGCATCTCATATTTCTTAATTTAATGTGCTTTTGGAACTACGTTATTGTGATTATTATTTTGGTTGGGTATGTTATTACATTTTTATTCGCTTTTATGCATGAATTTCATTAAGACTTGGCTATACCATTGTGTGAATCCGTCCATTATACTGACATAAGTAAGGGACCATTCTGAACCCAACGGTTTGAGGTCTTCCCTTGCGAGGGATGAGTGTGGCCTTAAATCTTTCCCAGTTCACGCTGGGTGGTGACTCATTTATTCTCCGGTTTAGTCCCCCCGCGGGCTAATCTGTACTTTCTACGGGTTGCGAGCCCAATAGTGTCGTGGTCGGTGATCATCATAGGCATAGCGGTAAACCCCGCTTTGCTCCTACAGATGGTGACTCCATTGGGGATAGAGAATTGGCCCCGAACAATGCCTTGTAGTGTCCGTGGCTTTGGCTTTGGTTAACCAAGTCTAATATATTTTACAGACCATTCTTACCCCTGATGGCGTCATGTATCGTGAAGTCACTTTAACTCAAGGCTGCAGATTGTTATGTGATGATAACCATCACTCGTTGGCACGTACCATAGGGTATAAAAAAGGCGTGCTCACTTGGTCGCTTGAATCTTTAAGTGGGGAGACCTAGTTGTATGCAACCCTTTTCCGATGATAGCCTTATCCATACCCTTGTGAGCCCACATACGAACCATATTTATGTTTCCTATAGAAGCTACCCCTCATGCTTGTGTTTGGGCCCCTATCATTTGAGGTTGTTTAGCCACCTTAATGCAAAAATGTAAACATGTTGGGCCTTTTCAACTGGGACAAGTTTACACCTCGCGATAATTTGATTGAACACCTTAAAATGATAACGGGCCAACTTGTATGAAAACCTTGATGGGCTTAGAAGGTCCAAACATGATCCGAATATGCCAGATGCATGAGTCCGATATCCACACTGGCTTTCATATAGGAAGGGTACGCCTTGTTATGACATATTTGTATACTTTTGGATATCTCCAAGTCGTCTCCGCCACAACCGTGATTACTGAGGGCCCAATTCGTCATTTCTAGACAATGGCACGATCCATTTTACTTTTTTATACTTTTTTTTCTTTTCTTTTCTTTTTGTTTTTATTTTTTTCAATTTTTTTCTTTTTTTCACAATGGTATTTCTATCATTGCCGTAAAGTTTTATGTCCCTCGGTTTTCTTTCCCCGATATCCCTGTTTGCTAAACTCTTCTTGAAAAGTCTTCTTTTACCCCTAACCCAACGGATATCTATGATGGCTTTTAAGACACATGGGATAACATTATGTGTGTATGCATGAGATGCATAAGATGCACATGGTTATCAAAACAACATATATCCTTCCGACCTTATATCTCCCACACTCGTGGTAAGTCCATTTCTGTCCTAGGTATGGCTTATTATATGCACCAAGGTGGGGTACACAAAATCATTCTCTCCTATGCTACGGGGTGAACCTTGGCTGCGTCTGTCCCTTTCCATCGGTAAAAGACAAAGACCACCCATTTACAACATGGACTAAGCCGATTATGGGACCATGTCATTGTCTATAAACGATGAATTGGGCCTTCGGCAACTGTGGTCATGAGGATGAACTTAGAAGCGTCCAAAAGTATACAAATATGTCGTAACAAGGCGTATCCTTTCTAGATAAAAGCCAGTGCGGATGTCGAACTCATGCTTCTAGCAAATTTGGATCGTATTTGGACTTTCTAAGCCCATCAAGGTTTTCATACAAGTTGGCCCATTATCATTTTGAAGCATTCAATCATATTATTGCGAGGTGTAAACTTGTCCCTGTTGAAATAGGCCCAACAGGTTGACACTTTTACGATAATATGGCTAAACAACTTCAAATGATAAGGGGCCTAAACACAAAGTGGCCCATCGGAATTTTAGAAACTTTCGGCCCAATCGTCATAAGATACAATCTCGTCCTGGTTTAAATGGCCCAACAAGCTCACAACTCATGACAAAAAGTCCAAATAAATCCAGATGATGATGGTTCCAAACACAAGCATAAAGGGATGGCGTTTATTGGTCATACAACTATGGTTCACATGTGGGTTTATAGGAGTGTAGACAAAGGCTCTCGTTGGTGAATGATTGCCCACAACTAGGTCTCCCAACTCAAGGGTTCGGACGACCAAGTGAGCGCACCCTTTTTTACACGTTAAGGTACGTGCCAACGAGTGATGATACATGAATGACTGTCAAATGGATTTCTTATTAAAGATTCCCAAGAGGGAGAGTGGAGCGAACTCTCTTAAATACCCTTGCCTCTTAGGCTCTTATCGCCTTGGTGATAGGAATGAACAATAGATCCTCTAAATTAGTCCATCACGGTAAGCTTTGAGTAAATGATTATCTAGGTGTCTTCACAACTTTTCCTTTCGTCTATAGAAAGGTAGTGAGTGAAGGAAGACACCAAATCATTATCTAACTCTAATAATGCCTTTGGTTAAACCCATTGGACCCAACCCACTTTTAGACACGGTTAACTAAAGTAAGAATCACAAACATTACAAGACATTATTTCGGGGCCTATTCTCTATCCCCAGTGGAGTCGCCAGACTGTATAACACAGAAATCGAGGATGTTGTCCCGGGCTCGCGACCTGGTCGGGAGTACGGAGTAGCCCACGGGGGACTAAACCGAAGAAAAAAGGAGTCGCCACCCAATGTGAACTGGGAAATGATTTAAATCCGCACTCACCCCTCAAAAGGGAATACCACCAACTGTTGGGTTCGGAATGGTCCCTTACTTATGTCAATAGTATAACCGAGTCTTACGCAACATACATATACAAGATTAACCAATATCTAAGTTTGCACACATAGGGGTAATCGAAATAAAAGGGAGCACGCAATCTCATGAACATATCAAATAGATAAATACGGAAATATAAATAAATAATAACTATAAATCCAAATTAAATGCGAAATAATAAAAGAATAATAATGCGAAATAAATGCGGAATAATAAATATGTGACCAAAGAACTTGGCCGTTTTCAATATAGGACCTTGCATACCCGGTTGGACGTATTCTACGCCCAACAGAGCATGCCGCTTCCAGGACGACAAAATAAAATATAACAGAAGGTGCCTTCAGGTCTTACCTTTTAAGTTGCTTCTTGGAAGTGCGTTACGTCATCGTCGGAAGGGTTAATGCTCCGTAACTTTTGTGTGTCTTTTTATAAGAGTGAGTTAGGTTTTCCTTGTATGGGTAGGAAATAAAGATTATGCAATAATGGGGAATATTTAAATAGTTTGTTATAAGGAAAAGATTTATTTAATTTAGGAAGGTGATTTAATTTAGTTTAGGAAATAGATTTACTTAATTTAGGAAGGAGATTTGATTTGATTTATTTAATTTTAGCATGTGATTTATTTAAATTAGGAAGGTGATTTATTTAGATTTTAACATGTGTTTAATCTGTTGGTTATTTTTTGGAGGGGATTTGGTGGGCCTGGGCATGTGGAGCTTGGTTCTTTGGTGGGCTTGGGCGTGTGGGTTGGTGGTGTGTGGGCTTGGGCGTGTGGCTTGGTTTTGGTTACGGGGGTTTTGGGCCGAGGATAAATTTTAAAACAGAGGTCCATCGAGCGAAACCGAGGCTAAGCAAACGAATTAAGTCCAACAGGTATTGATTTTTGAATTTTCCCTTCCGACGTCTGTTTTACCGCGACTTCCGCCACTTATCGGGTTAGTGCCTCCATACGAGGCTCATCATCGGGACTTATGCAAAAATACAAGTGCCTTTTTCGCATCCTCAGGACAGCAAAAGAAAGCTTTGGGAATCAGAAAACATGATTTTCAGTATCCGAGAATGGTAGTAAGAGAAAAATACAAGCCAAAAACGGCAGCAAACTCCTCGGGGAGAGGGCATGTTTCGAAATCCTGGAATCGGAAGACATGAGACTGCCTTCAAAAAGGCGTAATCCACATTGACCTGGTGCAGGTAGCGAAGAGCAGAAAATGAGCCAGGTCTGAGGATGACCACTCTACCACCCCCCCGTGGATAAGGGACACAACAAGATATTGAGCTATGAGACCAAAGAGAACTGAATAATCACCGAAGAAGAATTGGCCGAAGGAAACTGTAAGCAGCCCAAGGGGGCGCCCAAAGCTTTTTATAGGCAAATGGAACCAAAGACCAAAGAAACCCCATTAGAGTAGGGAATGCATCCATGCATACACATCGCATACACACAATTTTTATTTTGCGTTCGCATGCTTTGAAGACAAAGAAAAAGCGATGAGGATGAAGAACTCCGGGAATGGAGAACAACCTCGGGAATGAGGACAATGAAATCATGGAATGGAGAATTCCGGGAATGGAGACAACCTCGGGAATGAGGATAAGCAAAAAGCCTTGAGAATGAGGACGGATCAGGGGTCGAAGTGCCTCACCACCATCAGTTCGACAGGAATCCCAATGGTCGAAGCCTTCACAATCAGTATAGTTTTGGGAATGAATCCCAGAGGTCGAAGCACCTCATCATAAAAAAAAAACTCCTTAGTGGATCGAAGAGTCACACTGGAGGACCAAAATGATATCACTCAAATCTGTTCGGGAATAAATCCCAGAGATCGAAGCATCTCACACCTAGCATAGTTTGGGAATGAATCCCAGGGGTCGAAGCACCTCGCCATCAACTCAACTTAGTTCGGGAATAAATCATAGAGATCGAAGCATCTCACACCCAGCATGGTTCGGGAATGAATCCCAGGGGTTGAAGCACCTCACAATCAACTCCTCAAAGATCGAAGCATCTTAAAACCATTATGGTTCGGGAATGAATCCCATGGGTCAAAGCACCTCGCCATCAACTCAAATTAGTTCGAGAATGAATCCCAAAGATCGAAGCATCTCGAAAAAGCAGCAAAACAACAGGTAATTCTGGCAACGGCCGACGAACCATATAAGTAAAAATACGTGCATGACTTTGATAATGTTGGACAATTATGACCCATATCATCACTATTTGTACAGATCATGGTGTTGTTGTACAAATTAACTATGTGACAAAGGAAATTGGCCCTTTTATCATTTTTAATTAGATTACCAAGATGTATAAATGATAGAAGGTCCATATGATTAGTTCCGAATTGAGATGATATGAGACATATCAATCCACGAAGGTTTAATCATTAAATATCCCTAGTCGGAGTATTATCGAGATTGGACATCGATAATGCGTAAAAGACTAGTATTACACTTGTGCGCGTTGTGGGAGCATAACAGCATAGTTCTCATATATTTTGGTATATAGGATACTCATATAAGTGTAATAGGAGGTTGTGTTTACCGATGGTACGGAACAGCTTCGCTCTGGATAGACCCCCTCAGAATTCCATTGGTAGTATGACTATGTGTCTATGGAAGTCCGAATCAGGGAAGGTGTATTTGGTCTTAACTTGAGACTTGCACCGCTAATACTTGCGACAATCAATATACTTTGGTTTTGGTTGTGTGTACGCCTCTTCTAGGTATATTGAGAATCGTAGTGTATTGGTTGTGATGTCAAGACAGAAGTATCACTCTAGTCATAGTGGAGATGATGATCACGTAGGATACGGAACTGGTGCTCTTTTGTACTACAGTCATCGGGATAATATGACTAGGTCATGATTATCCGATTATAGAGACTAGTTACCAGAGATCCGATATGTGCTTCGTACGGGCCAGACACAATTCTAGCCCCAGGCCTAGCAAGTGACATCCGATGATGGATCGTAATATGCAATACTATGTATACTACGCCTGATATATATCACATATTCCTTTAAGATTATTTCTGGAGAATTAGGTAGGCATGATGCTTTGCTAGAAGCCAACCATGTCTTGTAAATCGGTAAAAATGTAGTACTAGGTATGTACGTGTTCAGATAGTCCGACGATCGGATTTACTGCCAACATATACGGGGATCTCATGGGTCGCTTCCCGAAGATTCACCGATGACGTATGACTCGCACTTTATTAATCTGGGATTAATTATAAGAGAGAGAAAATTAATCTGGGATTAATTATGGAAATATTTTATCTGGGATAAAATACTATTTAAAGAGAGAGAACGATTAATTTGGAATTAATCGATAAAATAATATATTCGATATATTATACGAAATTGGATTTCGACGCGGAATTAAAATTAGATTTTAATTCAGGCGAACGAGTTAATTTAACGTGAATAGTAATTTTGCTAGCTACAATTATTTAATTAAATTTGATTAAATTACGTCGCAACGGAAAATTCGTTAATTCGGAATTAGCGAACCCGAGCCCGGTAGTGTCATTGCATTTTTGCATGTAAGTCCCGATGATGAGTCTCATTTGAAGGCACTACCTTTTAAGTCGCGGAAGTCGAGGGAAACGGACGTCGGAAAGGAATCAGTATTTTGATAAATTTTATTCGCTTGTTTAGCTTCGGGCTCACTTGTTGGACCTCTGTTTTTAAAGCACCTTGGTCCAAAAAAACCTCGCAAACCACTTAACTTTAGCCCAAAACCCCCGCAAACCACTTAACCTTGGCCCAAAACCATTGAAAAACACCAAGCCCACCACAAAAAGCCAACCACACGCCACGCCCACTATAAGCCCACACACGCCCACTATAAGCCCACACACGCCCAAGCCCACTTAAAACACATCCATATAATTTAAATACATATTTAACACATGGGAAAATCAAAATGAAACAAATAAAATCTAAGTAATTGCATGCCTAATTAAGATAAATCAAATATATTAACTTCCTTTGTCTCTAATTAAATATTTATTTTCCTTGTATAACACTAAAAAATATCTCACCTTTATTGCATGATCTCTAATTCCTTCTCTAACATGGATTCACCCTAGCCTTTGCCAATAAAAGAAACCCAAAATCAACCCTTGCCCTCTCCGAACATTCATGCCAAAAGAGCAATCCACCCACATATTCACGCAACCAAAAGCCCCCATCCATTCACATATTCACGCAGCCAACAACCCTTAAACCTAGCCAACACGCCACCATCTCACTGCCACAATAACCGTCATTCACCAACACAAAAAACCAAAGCTCTCGGCATCCATTTCACTCACACATTGACATAGACAAATCACAAAGCAGCACAACTCGCCCCCTCAACATCCGACTAAACCAGCCCTCACTCTCGCCAATAACAAGCCCTTCACGTAAAGCCGTCACCCCTTCACGCAACAAAACCAAAAATCCCACATCGACCACAAACCTACTTCACACCATCACCCCTTCACGTAGCCACTAACTGCAATCCACACGCGCACAGCCCCTTTCATCACGTAAATAAACAGTCTACAGCACTCAAATAACGCCCTCACACAGCCCTCAACTCACGCACTAAACAAACCCTCACAGCAGTGATCACGCCATATAATACTCATCCAGCAAGCCTTCAAACATAGCCCTTCACGCCTAAAGACCTCATCAACCAACCCTTAAACATACAATGCAGCTCACGCGCAAAACCCTCGCAAAGAGCCCTCAAAATGCACGCATATTACACTCAAAAACACCTAAAATACACACAAAAAACAGTCCCCAAATCTCTGAAAACAGTCCCCAAACAGTGAACAAATCACCCTAAAACAGTCCAAAAAATTGCAGTCCAAAACAACAGCAAAACGGCGACGAAATGGAATGAAAACAGTAGCCCGAGCAGTGAAAACATCGAGGAAAGATGTGAACCAGTGAACCAGAAATGTTACGGAGTTTTAGCCCTTCCGAAGGCCTTGTAATGTGCTTCCGAGAGTCGACACAAAAGGTTAGACCTGAGGGCACCTTTCTCATTTATCTTTTATTCATATTTTAATTGTTTATTGAATGTTATTCGCATGAGAGTCGTTGGTTAATGTATGTTGTGGCCCTTGAATGAATGGAAAATGTATCGTCTATTGTGGTATATAGGATGGAAACCTAGAAGTAAATTCCGTAGCCGAATCTGAATGGACGGTAGTACGGTCTGTACTTGGGATATAACTCCAAGTACCACTTGAGCAAATGGCACGTATTTCGACATGTTTTATCTTGTTTGTTTATTATCCGCATTTTATATTCCGCCATTTAATTTCCGTACGATTATTTGTTTGTGTAATGATGAGATAAAGCTCATGGGCTTAGTAAGTTAGATTAAAGGTCCTCCATTTCGAGGGGTTAAAATCCTTTACCACGATGCTTTGCCGCGCCCGATGATGTATATTCGGTTGAATGTAGATGTGTTCAATCGGGTATACAAAGTCCGATATTGTTGTCTTTATTTTTATATGCATTATGTTATTAGCGCATGGGCTTAGTAAGTTGGATTAAAGGTCCTCCATGTCGAGGGGTTAAAATCCTTTACCACGATGCTTTGCCGCGCCAGATGATGTATATTTGGTCGAATGTAAGATGTGTTCAATCGGGTATACGAAGTCCGATATTGTTGTCTTTATTTTTATATGCATTATGGTATTAGCGCATGGGCTTAGTAAGTTGTATTAAAGGTCCTCCTTGTCGATGGGTTAAAAGCCTTTACCACGATACTTTACCACGCCGGATAATGTATATTCGGTTGAATGTAAAACGTGTCCAGTCGGGGATACGAAGTCCAATATTGTTGTCTTTACTTTTATATGCATTATGATGTGTGCGCATGGGCTTAGTAAGTTGGATTAAAGGTCCTCTATTTGGAGGGATAAAAAGCCTACGGTCTACCTTTACCACGATACTTCGCCACGCCATTTATTTCGTTATTTGCTTTTCTTTGTATGTCATCTTCTTGCATAATCATGCATCATGTTGCATCGCGCATGGGAAAATCAAGTTGGATTAAGGGTCCTCCACTTTGAAGGATAGAAAACCTTTGCCACGACGTTTTGCCGCGCCAGACAAAATGCATTCGATTGAATGTGAGATACGTTCAATCGGACACTTGAAGTCCTATATAGATGTGGGCATATGTCGCATCTCTTTTCTTTTACTTCCATTATTTATCTTTCAAATCACATCATGGCACGTTTATTTTGATGTACAATTGCCTCTTTGGTTATTTCTTTGCATTATATACCTAATTGTTTCTCTTTATTACGTATGATTGTGCAACTGCCATTTGTTTGCATTTCCGTGTCCATGAATGTAATATGCTTAAGACATTGTATGCTTGCCGTATTTAAATTTATCTTTATGCATGCAAATTCGGAAATAGATTGTATGCAAATAGCTTGTATGCAAATTTGGACATAGATTATATGCAAATAGGTTGTATGCAAATATGAAAATGTGTTACATGTGAACTTAGATATGAGCCTTGTACTTATGCATGCGAACTTAGGAGTAAATTATCCTTGGAAATATATGTTACTTAGGCTTGGTTAGATTATTGCACAAATCATTTCATTACAAGTGGCATAAGTAAGGGACCATTCTGAACCCAACTGTTTGAGGTCTTCCCTTGCGAGGGGTGAGTGCGGCCTTAAATCTTTGTCCCGATTTACACCGGGTGGCGACTCCATGTTATTTCTCCAATTTAGTCCCCGCGGGCTACCTCGTACTACCGACCGGGCCGCGAGCCCGTAACAGCGTCGCCAACATCTATATCCTACAGTCTGGCGACTCTACTGGGGATATGGAATTGGCCCCGAAATAATGTCTTGTAATGTTTGGATTTTTGCTTTAATTAACAGTGTCTACTATGGGTTAAAAAGGGTTTAATCAAAGACACTTTTAAGGCTAGGTAATGGTTTGGTGTCTTCCTTCATTCACTACCTTTCTATAAGGAAAAGTTGTGAAGGCACCTAGATAATCATGTACTCGGCACCTAGGTAATGGCTTGGGTTTTTAAGAGAGTTCGCTCCGCCCTCCTTCTGGGGAATCTACAACGGGAAATCCATTTGACAGTCAGTCACACACCATAACTCGTTGGCACGTACCTTAAGGTACAAAAAAGGTGCGCTCACTTGGTCGTTTGAACCCTTGAGTAGGGAGTCCTAGTTGTGGGCAATCCTTCGTCAGCGAGAGCCTTTGTCCGCACTCCCGTAAACCCGTATGTGAACCTTAGTCGCAAAACTAGTAGAAATTATTTGTTCTATGCTTATGTTTTGGGCCATCGTCATTTGGATCCAGTTGGAATTTTTGTGAAGAGATATGAACTCGTTGGGCCATTTAAACTGGGATGAGTTCGTGTCCTTTGACAATTGGGCCAAAAGCTTCTAAAATACCGATGGGCCATTTTATGTGTGGGCCTCTCATCATTTGGAGTTGTTTAGCTGCGTTGTTACAAAGTGTAAACTTGTTGGGCCTTTCAACTGTGACATGTTTGCACTGCGCAATAGCGTGATTGAACACTTTCAAATGATAATAGGCCAACTAGTATGAATTTTTTTATGGGCTTATATATTACATGCATTGCACGCATACATGCTGACTAAGAATTTTAAAAGAAATATCATAATTCTCGTTGGGTTAGGGAAGACTCACTAAGAGGCCAATAACAAATATGAGTGGATCAGAAAATGAGGTTTCTCGCATGGATCAACTGGAGAATGGTCTCACCAAGATTACTGAACAGTTACAAACCTTGGTTACTGCTGTGGCTAGTATGGTTGTGCCCCGTGCTGGGGGAAATTCTGAGAATATGAGGCATGAGGAGCCTCCGAATGGGTTGGGGGATGATATCCCCACTTTTGATGATGACATGGCAGAATATGCGACATGAAGAATGATTGGGTCTCATGCAGAATTTCAGAAGCTCCGGGATCAGGTAGAAACGGTTACCCGTAAAATGAGGGGTAAACATGAAGAGTTGTTAGATTATGAAGCAATGGCTTTTGAAGAGCAGCTACCAACTCAGTTTAAAATGCCGGATATAGCCAAGTTTAATGGGAATGGGGACCCGAGGGTCCATCTCCGACAGTATGTTTCGGTTATGAGTTCAGTGGGCCTGTCACATCTCCAAGTTCAGAAGATGTTTGGGATGTCGCTCGAGGGGGCACCCGTAGTGTGGTACCATAGCCTTGAAAGAAATGTTAAGGAAGATTGGAGGGAACTGGCAGACGCCTTTCTGAAACAGTATGTTACAGACTTGGAGATTGACTTGTCGCTCCGCGACTTGGAGAATACCAAGCAGAAGCCGGAAGAGAACTTCAAGGAGTATGTAGATCGTTGGAGAAGCCAGCTTCTGAAGATGTAAACTCGGCCCTCGGAGAAGGACTATATAAAAATGATCATCAAGGGCACCAAGCCCTCTATTTATGGTAAGCTGAGGAGGATGACTTCGATGATTGCTGATTTCTGACAGTTGAGGGAGACAGTTATGGATATTGAGGAGGAAGAAGCTGAAAACAGAAAGTTCTATTGCCAGAATAGAAGGACTTTTGGGGGGCATTCTGAGACTAAGCCCGCTACTGTCGAGGTTGCTGCCATCAGGAACCGGCATTTCTCTAACCTGGGGAAGCCTTTATCTAAGGTGCTTGAGAGGTTGAAGGGACAATGACTCCTAAATCCCTTAGACTCTAAACCACTTCCAGATCATATACCACCCAACCTTGACCTAAACATGTATTGTCACTTCCATCAGAGGAGAGGCCACGAAATTGAAAACTGTACCCGCCTTAGGCATGAAATCCAAAACCTCATTGATGCCAATAAAATACCTGATCCTGAGAAAGAACAACCCAACACGCAACGGAACCCCATACCAAATTATCACTCCGTCCCACCGCCTACCTACATGATCAACTACGGCTTGCCCGAAAACTTTGTCCTCCAAACTTTCAACCACCCAGTTTCTTCCATGAGGATAGGGAACGATAGCAGTGGAGAACCATCAGCCGATGAAGAAGGCAATGCTGCGAATGATGAAGTTGTTCCTCCTAGTTTATTTGATCTTGCATTTTTAATAAAGACATTGATTTTGTCTACTTGTTCGAACCTTTTCTTGATGATAATAAAGACGTTCATTTCGCTTACTTGCATGAGTCTCTTCCTTTCAACCTACAACATGAGTATATTTGGCAAAAGCATTCAACCCTTGTACTATGATACTCAGCGATGTTTAGAACACGGGGAATCCTTGGAAGAAGCAAGCAGAAAAGACAGGGTAGCCATTCAGAAATGGGGAAACAAGGCGGTAAAGCTATCAGACTTAGAAGGGAGCGAGCTCACCAAGCCAACCAATGTGAATAGAATGAAGCGGTACTTTGCCTAAGGAAGAGAAGACCGAATAGTCATCAAGGGAACTGGCACAAGACCTAACCCAACGAAATAAGAAACTCATTCATGCATGCATGCTTACACCTAACGCATTTGCATTATTTTGTTTTGTTTTGTTGTGTTTTGTTTGTATTCAAAGGTTTCAACAAAGAAAAAAAGAAAGCGTCAAATACAAGCCAACTAGAAGCAGCAACAGTACAGTGTCAGCAATTTTCAGGAATGAATCACAGGGTCGAGGCCCACATCAGTATCAGTTAAGGGATGAGTCCCGAGGGTCGAGGCCTATATCAGTATCAGTCTGGGGTGAGGCCCACATCAGTATCAGTCTGGAGGCGAGGCCCACATCAGTATCAGTCTAGGGCGAGGCCCACATCAGTATCAGTTTAGGGGCGAGGCCCACATCAGTATCAGTTTAGGGCGAGGCCAATATCAGTATCAGTCTGGGGGCGAGGCCCACATCAGTATCAGTTTGGGCCGAGGCCCATATCAGTATCAGTCTGGGGGTGAGGCCCACATCAGTATCAGTTTGGGGTGAGGCCCATATAAAGTATCTGTTTGGGGGTCGAGGCCCACATCAGCATCAGTTTGGGGATGAGTCCCAGGGCCGAGGCCCACACTAGTATTAGTTTAGGGTGAGGCCCATATCAGTATCAGTTTGGGGGCGAGGGCCATATCAGTATCAGTCTAGGGGCGAGTCCCACATCAGTACCAGTCTGGGGGCGAGGCCCATATCAGTATCTATTTGGGGGTCGAGGTCCGCATCAGCATCAGTTTGAGGATGAGTCCCAGGGCCGAGGCCCACATCAGTATCAGTTTGGGGATGAGTCCCGAGGGTCGAGGCCCACATCCGTATTAGTTTAGGGGCGAGGCCCACATCCGCATCAGTTTGGGGGCGAGGCCTATATCAGTATCAGTCTCGGGGCGAGGGCCACATCAGTGTCAGTTTAGGGGCGAGGCCCACATCGATATCGGTTTGGGGGCGAGGCCCACATCAACATCATGCATCCATACATACATGCATACATATCACATACATACAATTTTTGTTTGTATTCGTAGGATTATAGCGAAAAAAAACCATCTCATCAAGTAACGGTTCAAAAATGAGCCACATTCTCGCATAACACGGTTGGGAAATGGACCGCTACAACAACAGAGGCCGAAAATGACGCTCCAAAATGGAGCACACACACAACAGATGCCGAAAATGGTGCTCCAAAATGGAGGACACACCACAAATGCCGAAAATGGCTCTCCAAAATGGGCATACACAATAGATGCCAAAAATGGCGCTCCAAAATGGAGCACACACAAAGATACCGAAAATTGCGCTCCAAAATGGGGCACACACAACAGATGCCGAAAATGGCACTCCAAAATGGAGTACACACAACAGATACCAAAAATGGCACTCCAAAATGGAGCACACACAACAGATGCCAAAAATGGCGCTCCAAAAATGGAGCACAGTTCGAAAATGGAACACCAGATCAACTCAGTTCGAAGCAGCAGGCAAGTCAGGTGGCAGCTGGTGAGCCAGGTAAGTAAAACTGCATTGCATAAACTTTGATAGGATTTTCATTGTCACACACTGCACAAGTCCCATCAAAGTGGGGGTGACTGTAAGCACTGTATTTTTGCATGTAAGTCCCAATGATGAGTCTCATTTGAAGGCACTACATTTTAAGTCGCGGAAGTCGCGGGGGAAACGGACGTCGGAAGGGAATCAGTATTTTGTTACATTTTATTCGCTTGTTTAGCTTCGGGCTCACTTGTTGAACCTCCGTTTTAAAGCACCTTGGCCCAAAAAAACCCCGTAAACCACTTAACTTTAGCCCAAAACCCCCGCATACCACTTAACCTTGACCCAAAACCGTTGAAACACACCAAGCCCACCACCAAAAGCCAACCACACGCCCACCATAAGCCCACACACGCCCAAGCCCACTTAAAACACATCCAAATAATTTAAATACATATTTAACACATGGGAAAATAAAATGAAATAAATAAAATCTAAGTAATTGCATGCCTAATTAAGATAAATCAAATATATTAACTTCCTAATTAAACCAAATCTTGTCTCTAATTAAATATTTATTTTCCTTGTATAACACTAAAAAATATCTCACGTTTGTTGCATGATCTCTTATTCCTTCTCTAACATGGATTCACCCTAGCCTTTGCCTATAAAAGAAACCCAAAATCAACCTTTGCCCTCTCCGAACATTCACGCCAAAAGAGCAATCCACCCACATATTCACGTAACCAAAGCCTCCCCTTCCATTCACATATTCAAACAGCCAACAGCCCCTTAAACCTAGCCAACACGCCACCATCTCACTTCCACAATAACTGTCATTCACCAACATAAAAAACCAAAGCTTTCGGCACTCTATTTCACTCACACATTGACATAGACAAATCACAAAGCGGCATAACTCGCCCCCTCAACAGCCGACTAAACCAGCCATCACTCTCGCCACTAACAAGCCATTCACGTAAAACAGTCACCCCTTCACGCCATAAAACCAAAAATCCCACATCGACCACAAACCTATTTCACGCCATCACCCCTTCACGTAGCCACAAACTGCAGTCCACAAGCACACATCCTCTTTCATCACGTAAATAAACAGTCCACACCACTCAAATAATGCCCTCACACATCCCTCAACTCACGCACTAAACAAACCCTCACAACAGTGATCACACTAGATAATACTCATCCAGCAAGCCTTCAAACACAGCCCTTCACGCCTAAAGACCTCATCAACCAACCCTTAAACATACACTGCAGCTCACGCCCAAAGCCCTCGCAAAGAGCCCTCAAAACTGCACACATATTACACTCAAAAAACACCTAAAATACACACCAAAAACAGTCCACAAATCTCTAAAAACAGTCCCCAAACAGTGAACAAATCACCCTAAAACAGTCCAGAAAACTGCAGTCCAAAACAGCAGCAAAACGGTGGCGAAATGGAATGAAAACATTAGCCCGAGCAGTGAAAACAGTGAGGAAAGACATGAACCAGCGAACCAGAAAAGTTACGGTGTTTTAGCTCTTCCGACGGCCTTGTAACGTGCTTCTGAGAGTCGACACAAAAGGTTAGACCTGAGGGCACCTTTCTCATTTATCTTTTATTCATATTTTAATTGTTTATTGAATGTTCTTCGCATGAGAGTCATTGGTTAATGTATGTTGTGGCCCTTGAATAAATGGAAAATGTGTCGTCTCTTGTGGTATATAGGATGAAAACCCAGACGTAAATTCCGTAGCCGAATCCGAATGGACGGTAGTGCGGTCTGTACTTGGAATACAACTCCACGTACCACTTGAGCAAACGGCACATATTTCGACATGTTTTATCTTATTTGTTTATTATTCGCATTTTATATTCCGCCATTTAATTTCCGTACGATTATTTGTTTGTGTAATGATGAGAAAAATTGCATGGGCTTAGTGAGTTGGATTAAAGGTCCTCCATTTCGAGGGGTTAAAATCTTTTACCACGATGCTTTGCCGCGCCAGATGATGTATATTCGGTTGAATGTAAGATGTGTTCAATCGGGTATACAAAGTCCGATATTGTTGTCTTTATTTTTTATATGCATTATGTTATTAGAGCATGGGCTTAGTAAGTTCGATTAAAGGTCCTCCATATCGAGGGGTTAAAATCCTTCACCACGATGCTTTACCGCGCCGGATGATGTATATTCGGTCGAATGTAAGATGTGGTGAATCGGGTATACGAAGTCTGATATTGTTGTCTTTATTTTTCTATGTTTTATGTTATTAGCGCATGGGCTTAGTAAGTTGTATTAAAGGTCCTCCTTGTCGAGGGGTTAAAAGCCTTTACCACGATGTTTTGCCGCGCCGGATAATGTATATTCGGTTGAATGAAAGACGTGTCCAATCGGGGATATAAAGTCCAATATTGTTGTCTTTACTTTTATATGCATTATGATGTGATGCGCATGGGCTTAGTAAGTTGGATTAAAGGTCCTCCATTTGGAGGGATAAAAAGCCTACGGTCTACCTTTACCACGATACTTCTCTATGCCTTTTATTTCGTTATTTGCTTTTCTTTATATGTCATCTTCTTGCATAATCATGCATAATATTGCATCGCGCATGGGAAAATCAAGTTGGATTAAAGGTCCTCCACTTTGAGGGATAGAAAGCCTACGGGCTACCTTTGCCATGGCGTTTTGTCGCGCCGGACAAAGTGCATTCGATTGAATGTGAGATATGTTCAATCAAACACTTGAAGTCCTATATACATGTGGGCATATGTCGCATCTCTTTTCTTTCACTTCCATTATTTATCTTTCAAATCGCATCATGGCATGTTTATTTTGATGTACAATTGCCTCTTTGGTTATTTATTTGCATTATATACCTAATTGTTTCTCTTTATTACGTATGATTGTGCAACTGCCATTTGTTTGCATTTTCGTGTCCATGAAAGTAATGTGCTTATGACATTGTATGCTTGCCGTATTTAAATTTATCTTTATGCACGCAAATTCAGAAATAGATTGTATGCAAATAGGTTGTATGCAAATTTGGACATAGATTATATGCAAATAGGTTGTATGCAAATATGAAAATGTGTTACATGTGAACTTAGATATGAGCCTTGTACTTATGCATGCGAACTTAGGAGTAAATTATCCTTGGAAATATATGTTGCTTAGGCTTGGTTAGATTATTGCACAAAAAATTTCATTACAAGTGGCATAAGTAAGGGACCATTCCGAACCCAACGGTTTTAGGTCTTCCCTTGCGAGGGGTGAGTGCGGCCTTAAATCTTTGTCTCGGTTTACACCGGGTGGCGACTCCATGTTATTTCTCCGGTTTAGTCCCCCGCGGGCTACCCCGTACTCCCGACCGGGCCGCGAGCCCGGAACAGCGTCGCCAACATCTGTGTCCTACACCACTCACATTTCGAATTCAAGTGCAGCCCACAATTCACATCTAGCATCAAATCATTAGTCACTTTGATTGATGTGATGTCTAGTCACTTTGAGTGATGTGATGTCTAGTCACTTTTGATGTGAATAGTGATGGTGGTGGTTGGAAGGCATTAATTGCATTTTGGCTCCAAAAATTGGTTGACCTTTTTGAAAGGCAAATACCAAAATTTTGGTATAGGTTTTATGATTGATTTTGGAAATCAATACTAAGAAACAACACACTTTCCCTTCTCTCTCTCCACTCACGGTTTGGAACCATTTTCTCTCCTTTTCCTCTCTCGACTTTGAAGCCAATTTTCTTCCAATTTTCTTGGCAAGGCCGAGTATTACAAGAAGATAAATGGAAGATTTGTGGCAAATCTTTCCAATGCTAGCACATGAAGAGTCATCCAAAGTGATAGGGAAACCTATTCATGAGCATGGAATCACAACACAAAGCTTGGAGCTTTGAGGACATCCATGGAGGTTGACCGAATTCACAAGGAAGACAAAGGGACCCATTGCCAAAAGCTTGAAGGATTTTTGTTGTTCCTTGCATCGCAAAAGCATATCAATGTAAGTATGATTCCGCCATACCTCTTTGAGTATTCACACATATTTCATTTCTTGAATTGATCTTGGGACTAATCTAGAAACCCAAAAATGGTATCTTGAGCCATTTTGAGCATGAAATTTGATTAGGGTAAAATTTGGGTAAAAATGATTTGAGCGTGTTTTGATGAAATTGATTGTTGATATATGCTTGAATGATGATCACATGGTGTTATGCATGATCAATTTGATGAAAATTGGATTGGATCAAATTTTTCCCCAATATTTTGGCTTGGCCGAAAGTTATGGTTTGCCCTAAGTCATGGTGATTTTTGATTTTGATCACTGGATGAGTTGAAATCATTTGGGAAATGTTGATTTAGGATTTAATTGGATTGAATTCGGAATCGGACATGTAAAACCCTAAATTGCCGTGAGGTTGTAGCATGGAAAATGATTGATTTTTTATTCAAATATGTTGGACATGTGTTGATGATAATTAGCATAATTAATTGAGTGAATTAGTATTTTGGAAATGTTAATTTGGTTAATTAATTCTGGCTATACACTTAGGTTAATTAAATTATGAAATTTTGAATTTTGGTAATTTAATTAATTGGGCCAAATTTGGAATTGGGCTTGTAAAGTTGTAATTGGGCTTAATGGGCTTGGTTGGGCCAAGTTTGGTCTAGGCTAATTGGTTTGATCCAATTGGGCCCAAAATCATATCCATAAAGTCCAAATATGACTTAATGGCCCTTTAATTTTAATTGGGCCTAATGGGCCTAAATTGGTTTCTTGGCAAATAAGGGTGATTCCTTAAATGGGCTTTGGTATTTGGGTTTGACCCATGTTTACCAAAGTCCAAGCCTTAAGAAATTAATTAAAAGCCCATTGGACTTTAATTAAATTGACATTGGATGTTAATTGGGCTTTGAGACCCGAAACGATTAGATTTGGAATCTAAGTCGTAAAGGCACATTAATAAGTGTAATTATTTAATTTAGAATTAAAAATAAAATTAGTATTAAATACAAATTAAATTGGATTTAATATTATAGTTTAATATAATTCAAGAATTAGTACTTTGAGTACTTATTCGCAAAACGAGTTTGACTAACGCAAAATCAAATCGTTGTTTGAACATTGGATGGTCAATAATTTTCAGATTAATTAATTGGATTAGATTGATTGATAACATGCTTTGTGTGAATACATGGATGCGATGTATGAATAATGTATATCGGATGGATATTAGATGGGTGAGGGCAATTTTGGAAATTGTTGTAATAAATTTAGAATTTATTAATTAGACCTGCGTGTCCAGCCAATTACCTCTTGACTCTTTGTATTTCTCTTCTCACATATTCCCCTCAATGTAAATGAGGTTTCTTTAGAAGTGTTATGTAATTGGGTAGAAGTAATACTTGTGCTAGCGGGAGAGAGGAAAAGAGAGATTTGTTCTAGGAACAATATGTTTAAATATCCATCCGCATATCATTATTAAATTTATTTATACGCGCCTTATTATGTTTTTAGAATGCATGTTTAAGGGTGTATGATGATGAGACCTTAACAAAAATAATTAATTGGTTGCCATTTACGCGAAAAACCCTCACAACATATTAAGCGCTTTTCCTTCCATTGAGTGATTCTTACTCAAGATCCAAGATTGGCACTCGTTTGTTGGCCAAAGTCAAGACCTTTGTCCGTCGCGGATGTGTTTGAATCATGAAGGCTTTGTTCCATATCAGTGTCTTGTCCAAGTTGTGATTTTTTGGCCAAAGTCAAGATCATGTCTTGGCCATCGACATCGATTATGAAGCTTTCCATGGTCAATGGGTTCCGCTTAACTGGGATCATTAAGTTTGTTGTGCCAAAGCCAAGGCTTAATTGATTCAGAGGAAAAAGGTTAGGGAATATATTAGATATATTGGCATATATAAGATATATGTTTCAGACTTGGATGTCCACCTACTGGATCAAGGAATTGGATTGGATCCAATTGATCTTAGAGATCTACCTAGTTAATTATCATACAATTTGTTGGCCAAAGTCAAGATTGTGTGTTATTTAACGGGATCCTAGCCCACTAGGAAACAAGGTTTCCCGAGTACTCCACAGAGGGTTAGAGGATTGCCGAAAAATAGTGGGAGGCAAGTATTAAATTTGCAATATTCGTTTAGTTACTTGCCAATACGCGCTCATTTCATTTTTCGTCATTTATAAATTAATATATTAGTTGGACTAATATTTAATTGTTGTTTTAAATAAAACAGTTGGACTGTATTCAAACTACTTCAAATTATAGTTGATTATATAATTGGATTATAGTAATCAATATATTTGAATTTAAACCAATTTAATTATAGTTGATTATATAGTTAGACTATAGTAATCATTATAATAAATAGTACCTAAAATCGTTGATTGGATAGTTGGACTATAGCAATCAAGATAATTGAAAGATTAGTGTTTAAAACATAATCCTGGGAGAAAATGTTTTTTAAATGGCTTTAATTTTCAAATTGGGAATAAAATCTCAGGATAGTCCTGGAGACCGAGAAGTTACTTTATTTGATAGAGTGACGTCTCAAGCCTAAGCCCGGAGTTGAGAAAATAGTAGAACATGATATTTGGAATATTAATGTGATGATAACTTTAGTGCTTAATCCGTTATGCTTGCCTCAAAGACTCCTTAATTTCTTAGTCAGAACTAAGGATTAGATCCTTATAAGTATGATATTGAAATTGAAGGATCTTCATAGATCTATCCTAAGATCTTAGAAGTACAAATTGCAATAGAATACTCTTGGAGAGTTAATGACGATACTCAAGAAGACAAAGCTAGAGTTTGCAATAGGGCAAGAAGCGCAAGGCGCATCTTACTTCGACATCCAGAAGGCCAAGGCTTGGCCAAAGGCTTCTGGGGTGTGGAAAAGGGACAAAGGAAAAATCATTATAATCTTCTGGGAAGACAAATGACATATCCCAAAATGTCTGCCTACACTATGGCAAACGGGGTCACTGGAAGCGTGACTGCCGTATGGACAAGGTAGACATGAAGGAAGTGAAGACGGGCAAGGCTCCGACTTCAAATAGGTTTGTCATAAACATGTTCGCTACTAGTATTAAAATTGGATTTTTAGATACTGAGTGTGGTACATAAATATGTACTGATGTGCAGAATCTGCTGATAAGCAGGATACTGACTTCAGATGAGATTGATCTGTGAATTGAAAACGGGACGAGAGTCGCTGTTTTGACCGTAGAGACCTAAGTTTAGGAACTACCATTCGGGTGTGTACTTGAATTAGGAAACTGTTAAAATGTAACTAGTTTGACTAGAAACATTATCTCTATATCATAGTATAATCTGTTGCGGATATACCTTTATATTCTAGAACACTAAAGTGTTTCATTTTATAAAGATGATATTGAGATAAACACATTAGATGTGAATAACAGTATTTATATTTTGAATATAAAATAAATCTCATACATATAATATGACAAACAAATAGATTACGATGAAACCTTTTAACCGTTGCCATTGTTAAATCCATTTGGATAAGGCTTGCTGATGCTGCATGTTTCATTTATGAAATATGGCAGCTGAACGTCAAAATCGCTTTCCTTAAACGGAAACCTTTTTGGAGGATGTTTACAATATCCTGACGGTTTTGTCGTGCCAAAACGAGTAAACAAGGTTTGCAAGTTAATTCGATCCATTTATAGATTGAAGCAAGCATTGCATTCTTGGAATTATCGTTTTGATGTAATCATAATGGTATATGATTTAATTCAAAACGAAAATAATTCTTGTGTATATAAGGAGGTTAGTGGGAGCGCACTGACAATGAATGTCCTAAGTAATGATGACATATCATTTCTTGGAAACGATATTCCCATAATACAGTCAATGAAAGCTTGGCTTTCATGAAAATTCTCCGTAGACTTCTTGGGAGAAACAACCTTTATTATAGGAATAAAGATCTACTGGGATAGATTTAAAGTTGTTAATACTCTCTGAGAATTCGTACATTGAAATAAATGTACGCGACCTGGTGTCTCATATGCTTTTGAGCATATGGAGTCACAATCAGGCCAATCCAAGTGATAGTCACTGGATTGATGTTAAGAACATCCTTGAGTATCTTAGATGAACTAAGGATGTTTTCTTATACAATGGAGAATGAGAACTTGAAGTGACTGGGTTCACTATTGCAAGTTTCCTAACCGATAAAAACGACTTTAAGTTGTAATAAAGGATACTATAAAGTTTGAATAATGGAACAGTGAGCTGGAAATCTTCCAAGCAAGATACTGTTGCCGAATAAACAACAAAAGTGGATTATTGCTTCAGCTGAGGTAGCAATAGAAGCCTTTTGGATCGGTAATAATCCTAATTAGATTAGGAGTAGTTCTATTAGCAGCTGAGCTAGGCTACATCACAGGCTAAAGATTTAATGGTCTCATCAACGATCCAGATATATACTTCAATTATTCATCTGATACGTTCGGATCATACATCGTGGCGATGTGATGATCGAATAAATCGCATCAGATGATAACACTGGAAATCCGCTGACGAAAGTCTTTTCTCAGCAGAAGTTTGAGCGAACCGTACATAGTTCGGGTGTAGGACACTTGAGTGATTGGCTATAGGACAAGTGGGAGATTGTTGGACAATTATGACCCATAGCATCACTATTTGTACAGATCATGGTGTTGTTGTACAAATTAACTATGTGACAAAGGAAATTGCCATTTTATCATTTTTAATTAGATTACCAAGATGTATAAATGATAGAAGGTCCATATGATTAGTTCCTAATTGAGATGATATGAGACAGTATCAATCCACGAAGGGTTAATCATTAAATATCCCTAGTCGGAGTATTATCGAGATTGGACATCGATAATGCGTAAAAGACTAGTATTAAACTTGTGCGCGTTGTGGGAGCATAACGACATAGTTCTCATATATTTTGGTATAGGATACTAATGCAAGTGTAATAGGAGGTTGTGTTTACCGATGGTATGGAAACAGCTTCGCTCTGGATAGACCCCTCGGAATTCCATTGGTAGTATGACTATGTGTCTATGGAAGTCCGAATCAGGGTAGGTATATTTGGTCTTAACCTGAGACTTGCACCGCTAATACTTGCGACAATCAGTATACTTTGGTTTTGGTCATCTAGGGCTTTAACAGCTTCTGTGTACGCCTCTTCTGGGTATATTGAGAATCGTACTGTATTGGGTGTGATGTCAAGACGGAAGTATCACTCCAGTCATAGTGGAGATGATGATCACGTAGGATACGGAACTGGTGCTCTTTTGTACTGCAGTAATCGGGATAATATGACTAGGTCATGATTATCCGATTATAGAGACTAGTTACCAGAGATCCGATATGTGCTTCGTACGGGGCAGACATAATTCCAGCCCCAGGCCTAGCACGTGACATCTGATGCTGGATCGTAATACGCAATACTACGTATACTACGCCTGATATATATCACATATTCCTTTAAGAATATTTCTGGAGAATTGGGTAGGCACGGTGCTTTGCAAGAAGCCAACCATGTCTTGTAAATCGGTAAAAATGTAGTACTCGGTACGTACGTGTTCGGATAGTCCGACAACCGGATTTACTGCCAACATATCTGGGGATCTCATGGGTCGCTTCCCGAAGATTCACTGATGACGTATGACTCGCACTTTATTAATCTGGGATTAATCATAAGAGAGAGAAAATTAATCTGGATTAATTACGGAAATATTTTTTCTGGGATAAAATACTATTTAAAGAGAGAGAACGATTAATTTAGAATTAATCGATAAAATAATATATTCGATATATTATACGAAATTAGATTTCGATGCGGAATTAAAATTAGATTTTAATTCGGGCGAACGAGTAAATTTAGAATTAATTCGTTAGCGCGTGAATAGTAATTTTGCTAGGCATAATTATTTAATTAAATTTGATTTAATTATGTCGCAATGAAAAATTCGTTAATTCGGAATTAGCGAACCCGAGCCCGGGAGTGTTTGCGGGCCCACTCGCATTTTGAATTCAAGTGCGGCCCACATGTCACATCTAGCGTCAAATCACTAGTCACTTTGATTGATGTGATGTCTAGTCACTTTGAGTGATGTGATGTCTAGTCACTTTTGATGTGAATAGTGATGGTGGTGGTTGGAAGGCATTAATTGCCTTTTGGCTCCAAAAATTGGTTGACCTTTTTTAAACGCAAATACCAAAATTTTGGTATAGGTTTTATGATTGATTTTGGAAATCAATACCACGAAACAACACACTTGCCCTTCTCTCTCTCCACTCACGGTTTGGAACCATTTTCCCTCCTCTCCTTCTCTCGGCTTTGAAGCCAATTTTCTTCCTATTTTCTTGACAAGGCCGAGTATTACAAGAAGATAAATGGAAGATTTATGGAAAATCTTTCCAATGCTAGCACATGAAGAGTCATCCAAGGTGATAGGGAAACCTATTCATTAGCATGGAATCACAACACAAAGCTTGGAGCTTGGAGGACATCCATGGAGGTTGACCGAATTCACAAGGAACACAAAGGGACCCATTGTCGAAAGCTTGAAGGATTTTTGTTGTTCCTCACATCGCAAAAGCCGATCAATGTAAGTATGATTCCGCCATACCTCTTTGAGTATTCACACATATTTCATTGCTTGAATTGATCTTGGGACTAATCTAGAAACCCAAAAGATAGGGTTGTCACTGTCACACATTACATAAGCTCCATCAAAGTGGGGGCGACTGTAGACACTGCATTTTTACATAAGCCCGATGATGAGCCTCGTATGGAGGTACTACCTGAAAAGTTGCGGAAGTTGCGAAAAATGAATGCCGGAAGGAAGGAAAGCCTCCAAAATTAGCACCTCTTCGGATTCGGACTCACTAGCCAGCCTCAGATTCGTTCAGTCACTTTCTACTTCAAACCTTAGCCTCGGACCCACCATGCAGCCCATCCACGTGGCCCATGACCCATCATGCACGCCCAAAGCCCATGCAATCTATCCAAATCCTCTCATTAAATCACTTTCCAATTCAATGAGATTTTGGGATCCTATTCTTACCAATTTAACAAGATTTGAGAAATCCTCATCACCAAATTTATTAGATTGTATTCCCAAAACAATTTGAGGATATATCCCCCAAATTTCCATGATTTGTTTCCCTATTTAGAGATCCTTTCAAATCAATATAAAAAAGAGAATTTTTTCTTCTTTTTAGAGGACCTTGGACGGCAACTTGAAACAAAAATAAAAAAAAAACCCTAAGAGCAGCGTCAGAGAAAGAAAACAACTAGAAAAATCACCAACAAACAACAAGATAACCGAAACCACCACAAGAGAAATCACCAAAAATAACCAGGCTTCACCGAAACAACCAACCAGCCAATCACCAAAAACCGAGACAAAAACCAACCAGCCACCACAAACAACCAACCATCCACCAAAAACAACCAATGGAAAACAACGAGCAGAAACCGCAACCAAAACAACCAGAAACAGCAACTAGAAAACTACAAAACAGCAACTAGAAAATAGCAAAACAGCAACCAGAAATAGCGAACCATCGATCCTTCCGGCAATGGCCTAACGCACTTCCGAGAAAGCAACTTAAAAGAAAGACCTGAGGAAACCCTTACCATATTTATTTTTATAGTTCTGGACATTGCATGCCTGGCTGGACATGAAATACGTCCAGCCGGGTATGCAAAGTCCTACATCAAAGACGGCCAAATTTCTGGTCACATTTTTTTTCTTTCTTTGGCATTTAGTTATTTATCCCTTTTTATCTATTTATTCACTTTTATTGTTTTTTTATTATTTCTCTTTTATTTAGTTTATTTTTCGTTCATGTTGATGATTAAACGTATATGCATTGTTATATGTTTTCATGTCTATATTTTATGTCTTTTACATTGCATTGATGATTATGTATGTTATTATCTCTTACGATATATTCGATGGAAACCTAGACATAAATTCTGTAGCCGAATTCGAATAAACGGTAGTGCAGTCTATACTTGGGATACAACTCCACGTGCCACTCGAGAAATACTCGTATATGCGTGATTAACCCCTCTTTTTGTTTACTATTTATTTAATGACGTATTCCCTACTTTTGATTGTTTATTATAATTTTCGTTATTGCATCTTGTATTTCTTAATTTAATGTGCTTTTGGAACTACGTTATTGTGATTATTATTTTGGTTGGGTATGTTATTACATTTTTAATCGCTTTTATGCATGATTTACATTAAGACTTGGCTATACCATTATGTGAACCCGTCCATTATACTGGCATAAGTAATGGACCATTCCGAACCCAACGGTTTGAGATCTTCCCTTGCGAAAGGTGAGTGCAGCCTTAAATCTTTCCCAGTTCATGTTGGGTGGTGACTCATTTATTCTTCGGTTTAGTCCCTCGCGGGCTAATCCATACTATCTACGGGCTGCGAGCCCAACAATGTCATGGTCACCGAGCATCATAGGCATAGCGGTAAACCCCGCTTCGCTCCTATATTTGAGTCAGGTACCATCCAGCTGTTCCAAAAGATAGGCATCCTGACCTAACAATCTCGACCACCATTTACGGCCCTTCCCATTTGGCTCCCAACGAACCTTCCTCGGGCCTCCTAGTATTCAAAGTAACCCACCTTAAGACCAAATCTCCAGAAAGGAAAGATCACACCCAAACCTTCTTGTTGTAAAATCAGGCCATCCTTAACTGATATACGGCCATTTTGATTGCCGACATTTCCCTTTCTTCTTCTATAAAATCAAGATGGTGTCTAACGAGCTCCTCATTCTGCCATTCTTCAAAATGCTGCACCCGATGGCTAGTCACCCTGATCTTCGTAAGGATGAATTCCTCACACCAATAAGCCAATAAGAAAGGTGTTTCACCCGTGGAAACCTTATAGGTCGTCCGGTGTGCCCATAATACCTCGGGTATCTCCTTAACCTATAATGCCTTGTAGGACCCAAGTCTTACCTTCAAGTTGCTCTTGATTATTTTGTTCGTTGCCTCCACCTGCCCATTCGATTTTGGATGAGCGGGCAAAGCGAACCTCAATACAATTTGGAGGTCTCCACAAAGCTTCATGAAGCCTTTGCTGTCAAGCTACTTCCCGTTGTTCGTAATGATAGTCCGAACCGACACATAATATTCTTTCTGACAAAATTTGTTGCCTTCTTCTCAGTAATCATATACAACAGTTCAGCTTCCACCCACTTGGTGAAGTAATCAATGGCAACTATGGCGAACTTGTCTTGAACCAAACCCGTGAGCATCGGCCCGATGATGTCTATCCCCCACTGGGCAAACGGCCAAGGAATTACTAATATGGTCAGCTGCTTGGGGGTTGATGTGGTATGTTGGCTTTCTTCTGACATCCTTCACATGCTTGTGCAACCCTGACCCCGTCTTGGTGCATCATTGGCTAGAAGAACGCTTGCCTCAGTGTCTTGTGAGCAATTGACTGACCTCCTAAATTACTTCAATAGATTCCCTCATGAATCTCTCTCATCACATAATCTACTTTCTCGACCCCCATCCACCTCAAGTATGGCATCGTGTACCTGTTGGACAATTATGACAAATAGCGTCACTATTTATACAGATCATGGTGTTGTTGTACAAATTAACTATGTGACAAAGGAGATTGATCTCTTATCATTTGTGATTATATCACCTAGATGTATAAATGATAGGAGGTCCCTATGATTTGTTCCTGGACGGAGAATGATATGAGACAGTATCAGTCCACGAAGGATAAATCATTAAATATCTCTAGTCAGAGTATTATCGAGATTGGACATCGATAAATACGTAAAAGACTAGTATTACACGGGTACGCGTTGTGAGGGCACAACGACATAGATCTCCTATATTTGGGTATAGGATACTCATGCAAGTGTAATAGGAGGTTTTGTTTTACCGATGGTACGGGAAACAGCTTCGCTCTGGATAGACCCCCACGGAATTCCATTGGTAGTATGACTATGTGTCTATGGAAGTCCGAAATCATGGTAGGTGTATTTGGTCTTAACCTAAGACTTGCACCGCTAATACTTGCGACAATCAATATACTTTGGTTTTGGTCGTCCAAGGCTTTAATCGGTTTCTGTGTACGCCTCTTCTGGGTATATCGAGAATCGTAGTGTGTTGGGTGTGATGTCAAGACGGAAGTATCACCCCAGTCATAGTGGAGATGATGGTCACGTAGGATACGAGACTGGTTCTCTTAAATGCTGCAGCTATCGGGATATTATGACAAGGTCATGTATATCCGATTATAGAGACTAGTTACCAGACATCCGACATGTACTTCGTACGGGGCAAACACAATTCCAGCCCCAGGTCTAGCAAGTGATCATCTGATACTGGATCGACATACACAATACTACGTATACTACGCCTGATATAGATATCTTATTCCTGTAAGCATGTTTCTGGAGAATTGGGTAGGCATGGCGCTTTGCTAGAAGCCAACCTTGTCTTGTAAATCGATAAAACGTAATAATTGGTACTTACATGTTCTGATAGTCCGACGACCGAATTTACTGCCAACATATCCGGGGATTTCATGGGTCGCTTCCCGAAGATTCACCGATGACGTATGACTTGCACCTAATCAATCTGTGATTAATTCGATAAGAGAGAAAATTAATCTGGGATTAATTGCGGAGATATTTTATTTGGGATAAAATATCATTAAAAGAGAGATAACGATTAATTTGGAATTAATCGACAAATTAATATATTCGATATATTAAACGAAATTGGATTTCGACGTGGAATTAAAATTAGATTTTAATTCGGGCGAACAAATTAATTTATAATTAATTCGTTAGCGACATGAATAGTGGTTTCGCTAGGCATAATCATTTAATTGCGTCGCAACGGAAAATTTGTTAATTTGGAATTAGCGAGCCCGAGCCCGAGATTGTTTACGAGCGCATTCGCATTTCGAATTCGAGTGCGGCACGCAAGTTAAATCAAGCGTCAAATCATTAGTCACATCAAGCGTCAAATCAAATGTCACTTTGAGTGATGTGAGTTGACAAGTTGATTGATTGAGTGATGTGACTTGATGTAGTGGTTGGAAAAAGCTTTGATCATTTGACTTTTTGAAAGCAAATGTATTATATCTTTATTTGATTTTTGAAAATCAATAAAAGTGTATATGATACACTTTCTCTTTACCAACCAAAACAACTCCCTCTCTTCTCTTTCTTCTCTCCAAAAACGCCCAATGGGCTGCTGTTTTCCTTTCTCTTTTCTGGTTCACTGCCATGAATGGAGGAGAAACAAATGATGATTTGTGGCAAATCATCAAGGTGCTAGCACACTCTAGGAGGCATACAAGGTGATAGGGAAACCATCTCATGAGCAAGGAATGACCAAACAAAGCTTGGAGCTTCATGGATCAAGCCAAAGCCGAATTTGAAGACTCAAAAATCTGCCACTGCCGAGCACTTTGGAGGAGCAGAAAATGATTTTGTTCTTCGTAGCATCCAATCAGTTCGATGTGAGTATGATTCCGCCATACTTTTTTGTGTATTCACATGTGTTTTATGCTTGATTTCATCCTTGGGACCTTAATAGAAACAAACAATGGTATCTTGAGCCAATATTGAGCATAAACAAATTTAGGGTTAAAAATTGGGTAAAATTGATTTTGAGCATGATTATGAAATTGGATGAATTATTATGCTTAAATGTTTTTAATTGATGATTGATTGGATCATTTGATGAAATATTGTTTGGAACAAATTTCCCCCAAATTTTTGTGTTGGCCGAAAATACAATGAACCCTAATGTCTTGGATTTTTTGATTTTGATTCATTGGATGAGTTAGAATCATGTTGGGATGTTGATTTACTGTTGAATTTAATTTATTGGATTGAATTTGATTTGGGCATGAAATTTCCCCTTGGCCGAGACACTTGAAACATGTAATTGGGTTTGATTTTTGTTAAATTGTGTTGGACATGATTTAATGATGATAAGCATGATTAATTAGGCTAATTTGATGTTTTGGAAATATTGATTTGGGTGATTAATTGTGTTATACACTTTATGTAATTAATTGGGAATTTGGAATTTTGTAATTTAATAAAATTGGGCCTTAAAATTGGATTTGGGCTTTTAAAGTTGTTTTTATTGGTTTATTGGGCTTGGTTGTACCAAGTTGGTTTAGGCCAAATGGATTGGATCCAATTGGGCCCAAAACCGCTTTCATAAAGCCCAAATGCGACTAATGGACCTTTAAAGTTTAATTGGGCCTAATGGGCCAAAATTGATTTCTGGGCTTATGGGGTAACTCCCGGATTGGACTTTGGTTATTGGGTTCGACCCGAGTTGACCAAAAGTCCACGCCTTAAGAATTTAATTAAAAGCCCATTGGACTTGAATAAATTGACGTTGGACGTTAATCGGGCTTTGAAACCGTAACGATTAAATTTGGAATTTAAGTCGTAAAAGGTTTATTATTAAAGTGTAATGTTTAATTTGGAATTAAATAAGCGAATTAGAATTAACAAAGATAATAAATTGGTAGCCATTTGCACGCGAAAAAACCCTCAAACAATATTAAGCGTTTTTCCTTCCATTGAGTGATTCTCACTCAAGATCCGAGACTGGCATTGGCTTGTTGGCAAAGTCAAGGCCTTTGTCCGTCGAGGATGTGTTTGAATCACGAAGGCTTTGTTACATATTGGTGTCTTGTCCAAGTTGTGGTTTGTTGGCCAAAGTCAAGACCACTTCTTGTCCATCGACATTGATTACGAAGCTTTCCATGGTCAATGGGTCGCGCTTAACTGGGATCGCTAAGTTTGTTGTGCCAAAGCCAAGGCTTAGTTGATTCAGAGGAAAAAGGTTAGGTAATGCATTGGATGTATTGGCATATATAAGATATATGTTTCGGACTTGGATGTCCCCCTACCGGATCTAGGTATTGGATTGGATCCAATCGATCTTAGAGATCTACCTAGTTAATTATCATACAATTTGTTGGCCAAAGTAAGATTGTGTGATATTTAACGGGATCCTAGCCCACTAGGAAACACGGTTTCCCGAGTACTCGACAGAAGGTTAGAGGCTCGCCGAAAAATAGTGGGAGGCAAGAATTAAATTTGCAATATTCGTTAATTAACTTGCCATACGTGCTCAATCAAATCATCATTCGTTTTATTTATTAAATGTTAGTTGGACTAATATTTAAATTGTTGTTTTAAAATAGTAGGACTATATTCAAACTAATTCAATAAATAGTTGATTTTAAAATTGGATTATAGTAATCAATATAATTGAAATAACAAATTAAAAGTATAGTTGATTATATAGTTGGACTATAGTAATCATTATATATAATAGTACCAGATATCGTTGATTAAATAGTTGGACTATTAAAATCAAGATAAAATTGAAAGATTGACATTTAAAACATAATCCTAGGGAAAATGTAATTAAATGGTTTAATTTTTCAAATTGGGAATAAAGTTTCAGGATGGTCCTGGAAAATAATAAGTTACTTTATTTGATAAAATAACATATTAGGCCTAAAGCCCGGAGTTAAGCAAACAGTAGAGCATAATCTTTGGAAGATCATGTGATGATAACTTAAGTGCTTAATCCATTTAGCTTTTCGCAGTAGACTCCTTAATTTCTTTGTCAGAACTAAGGGTTAGATCCTTAAAAGTATGATAAAGAAATTGAAGGATCTTCATAAATCTATACTTAGATTTTAGAAGTACTAAATTGCAATAATAACTCTTGGAGAGTTAATGACTATTCTCAAGGAGACAAAGTCAAAGTTTGCAATAGGCAAGTAGCGCAAGGCGCACCTTACTTCGATATTCTAGAAGGCCAAGGCTTGGCCAAAGGCTTCTGGGATATGAAAAGGGCAAAGGCAAAATCATTATAATCTTCTGGGAAGATAAATGACATATCCCAAAATGTCTGCCTAAATGTGGCAAACGGGATCGCGGAAGCGTGACTGCCGTTTGGACAAAGCAGACATGAAGGAATTGAAGACGGGGCAAGGCTCCGACTTCAATTATATGTTTGTCAACATTATGTTCACTACTAGTATTGAAATTTGATTTTAAATACTTAGTGTGGTACATAAATATATACTGATGTTCAGAATCTGCTATGAGCAGGATACTGACTTCAATTGAGATTAATCTGCGAATTGGAAACGGGATGAAAATCGCTGTTTTAACCGTAGATACCTAAATTTAGGAACTACCTTCGGGTGTGTATCTAAATTTGGAAACTGTTATAATGTAACTAGTTTGACTAGATACATTATCTCTATATCAGTGTTTGACCCGCTGCGGGTGAACCATTATATTCTAGAACACTAAAGTGTTTTATTATATAAAGATGATATTGAGATAAACACATTTAGATGTGAATAACAACATTTATATTTTGAATATAAATAAATCTCAAATATATAACATGACAAACAAACAGCTCAAACTGATTTGATCAGAAGAAACTTGGTTGTGGCATTGTTGTCTAGGACACGATTAAACAAGAATCGTATATCCACACTTTCAAAGAGTGGGTACTAGGACTGATTTGATTATATTCAAATAAAGTCTATGAATCTAGTTTATTGGGCAAAATGCCTAAAACACTATTTACTTGGTAAAAGTGCAAATGCCACAGATCTGTTAGCCATAGTTCATAGTGAAGCAAGTGGGCCCATGTCTAGCTAGGCTAGAGGTGGATATGAATATTTCGTGACCTTTACGGATGTGGCATTGCGTTGTGGTTATGTGTTTCTTTTGAAGAACACAAATCGAAAACTTTTATAAGTTTCGACACGAAATAAACAAACAGATCGGCTAAAGTATTAACTGTCGCGGTTAGACCATGATGAAAATACTTAAGCAATAAGTTTCTAATACTTGAAAGAGTAAAGTATTCTTTCAATGAAGACTCCTCCCGGAACACGTCAATTTGACGGTGTGTCCGAATAGAGTAACTGAATATTGTTGGACATGATAAGGTTAATCATGAGTCGCTCTGAGCTACCATTTCCTTCAACGGATAAGCATTAACAGTGCAAAACTTATTTAGAATAAGGTTCCATTAAAAATTTATTTGACAGAATTCATAATAGATATGAACAGGAAAGAAACTAGGTTTCTCATTCCTGAACATTTGGGTATGCTAGGCATATGTTTGGATGATACCAAACTAAAACCCGAATTTGATAAATGCCAATTGTAGGTTATCCTGGGGATACCAAGTATAGTACTTATACAAACTCACGAGAGAACAATGTAATTGTTGCTCACCACACGGTTTTCCTAAGAGGAATACTGATATGCAGTGGTAAGTGGGAGGATAGTAAAACTCGATGAAAATCGGAGTAACACTATTCATGGCACTTATTCCTTATTGGAACATGAATAGTTCATCAAGGATGAAACTATACCAGTAATCTTCAAATACACAAGAACCGCGTATGTCGGAGAGAGTCAGAAAATAACCTGGGGTATTGGTTTCTGATCTCACCTCATAAAGATGTCTACCTTATTGAGGAATACCAACTGACTACGTATGAGGAAATGATACAAGGTATCAACTCCCAAATATGGCAAAGTGCCATGAGTCCGAAATGGATTCCATGTATACCAACCAGTTTGGACACTAGTTGATGTACCGCAAGGCGTTGTGCCTATAGGTACTATATCCGTCTTCAAGGAAGACATACATGGAAGGCAACATACCAACGTATAAAGCTAGGCTTTTAGCGGAAAGGTATCGTTATCAACATTGTGTTGATTACGATTCAACCTTTTACATGTTGCCATGGTAAATCTATTTGGATAATGCTTGCTGATGCTGCATGTTTTATTTATGAAATATGTTAGCTTAACAGGAAAATCGCTTTCCTGAAAAGGAAACCATTCAGAGGATGTTTGCAACATCCTGCCAGTTTTGTCGTACCAAAACTAGCAAACAAGGTTTGCAGGTTATTCGATCCATGTTTGGATTGAAGAAAGCATTAGGTTCTTGGAATTATCGTTTTGATGTAATCATAATGATTTATGATTTAATTCAAAATGAAATGATTCTTGTGTATATAAGGAGGTTAGTGGGAGCGCACTGACAGTGGATGTCCTATAAATAATGATAATATATGTCATTTCTTGGAAATAATATTCCCATAAAACAATCGGTGAAAGCTTGGCTTTCGATAAAACTCTCCAGAAATAGTACATTCAAAAATGTACGCGACCTGGTGTCTCATACGCTTTGAGCATATGGATTCACCAACAGGCCAATCCAAGTGATAATCACTGGATTGAAGTTAAGAACATCCGTTAGTATATTAGAGAACTAAGGATGTTGTCTTAAATTATGGAGAATGAGAAATTGAAGTGATTGGGATCACTGTAGCAAGTTTCCTAAACCGATAAGATGACTACAAGTCGCACAACGGTACTATACAGTTTGAATGAGGGAACAGTGAGCTGGAAATCTTCTAAGCAAGATACTGTTACTGAATAAACAACAAATACGGGTTATTGCTGCAGCTGAGGCAGCAATAGAAGCCTTATAGGTCGATAATAAATCTACTTAGATTAGATAGAATTCTTTTAGCAGCTGAGCTAGGCGTCAGCACATGCTAAAGAATTAATGGTCTTATCAACGATCCAAATATATACTTCGATATTCATCTGATTCGTTCGGATCATACATCGTGGCGATGTGATGATCAAATAAATCGCATCAGATGATAATCATGCAAATCCGCTGACGAAAGCTTTTCTTAGTAATTTGAGCCAACCGTACATAGTTCGGGTTGTAGACACTCGAGTGACTGGCTATAGGCCAAGTGGGAGATTGTTGGACAATTATGACCCATAACGTCACTATTTGTACAGATCATTGTGTTGTTGTATAAATTAACTATGTGACAAATGAGATTGCTCTCTTATCATTTGTGATTAGATCACCTAGATGTATAAATGATAGGAGGTCCCTATGATTTGTTCCTGGACGGAGAATGATATGAGACAGTATCAGTCCACGAAGGATAAATCATTAAATATCCCAAGTCAGAGTATTATCGAGATTGGACATCGATAAATACGTAAAAGACTAGTATTACAATTGTGCGCGTTGTGAGGGCACAACAGCATAGTTCTCATATATTTAGGTATATGATACTCATGCAAGTGAATAGGAGGTTGTGTTTTACCGATGGTACGGGAAACAGCTTCGCTCTGGATAGACCCCCTCGGAATTCCTGGTAGTATGACTATGTGTCTATGGAAGTCCGAAATCATGGTAGGTGTATTTGGTCTTAACCTGAGACTTGCACCGCTAATACTTGCGACAATCAATATACTTTGGTTTTGATCGTCAAGGCTTTAACCGGTTTATATGTACGCCTCTTCTGGGTATATCAAGAATCGTAGTGTGTTGGGTGTGATGTCAAGGCGGAAGTATCACCACAGTTATAGTGGAGATGATGGTCACGTAGGATACGAGACTGGTTCTCTTAAATGCTGCAGCTATCGGTATATTATGACAAGGTCATGTATATCCGATTATAGAGACTAGTTACCAGACATCCGACAAGTGTTTCATACGGGGCAGACACAATTCCAGCCCCAGGCCTAGCACGTGATCATCCGATACTGGATCGACATACACAATACTATGTATACTACGCCTGATATAGATCGTTTATTCTTGTAAGCATGTTTCTGGAGAATTGGGTAGGCATGACGCTTTGCTAGAAGCCAACCTTGTCTTGTAAATCGGTAAAACGTATACTTGGTACTTACATGTTCGGATAGTCCGACGACCGAATTTACTGCCAACATATCCGGGGATTTCATGGGTCGCTTCCCGAATATTCACCGATGACGTATGACTCGCACTTAATTAATCTGGGATTAATTTGATGAGAGATAAAATTAATTATAAAATATCATTAAAAGAGAGATAACGATTAATTTGGAATTAATCGACAAATTAATATATTCGATATATTAAACGAAATTGGATTTCGACGCGGAATTAAAATTAGATTTTAATTCGGGCGAACAAATTAATTTAGAATTAATTCGTTAGCGACGTGAATAATGGTTTCGCTAGGCATAATCATTTATTGCGTCGCAATAGAAAATTCGTTAATTTGGAATTAGTGAACCCGAGCCCGGGATTGTTTGCGAGCGCATTCGCATTTCGAATTCGAGTGCGACACACAAGTCAAATCAAGCGTCAAATCATTAGTCACATCAAGCGTCAAATCAAGTGTCACTTTGAGTGATGTGACTTGACAAGTTGATTGATTGAGTGATGTGACTTGATGTAGTGGTTGGCAAAAGCTTTAATCATTTGACTTTTTGAAAGCAAATGTATTATATCTTTATTTGATTTTTGAAAATCAATAAAAGTGTATATGATACACTTTCTCTTTACCAACCAAAACAACTCTCTCTCTTTTCTTTCTTCTCTCCAAAAACGCCAAGGGGTTGCTGTTTTCTTTCTCTTTTCTGGTTCATGCCGTGAATGAAGGAGAAACAAATGATGATTTGTGGCAAATCATCAAGGTTCTAGCACACTCTAGGAGGCATACAAGGTTATAGGAAACCATCTCATGAGCAAGGAATGACCAAACAAAGCTTGGAGCTTCATGGATCAAGCCAAAGCCGAATTTGAAGACTCAAAAATCTGCCACTGCCGAGCACCTTGGAGGAGCAGAAAATGATTTTGTTGTTCGTAACATCCAATCCGTTCGATGTGAGTATGATTCCACCATACTTTGTTGTGTATTCACATGTGTTTTATGCTTGATTTCATCCTTGGGACCTTAATAGAAACCAACAGTACCCCATTCGGTATAATACTCCCTCTATCATAAAAAAATTTGGCACTTCTATACTTTAGTTTCCTTGCCTCTTTCTTATCTTCGGGCACTTACCTCGACTCCAAATAGTTCGTGATTGGGTCTATCCATGATGTCCATCTCTCAGTGTCCACCTTCATCATATCTGGCATCCCAACACTTTTTGATTATAGGCATCCCAAAGGAATGGTCTGAGGGGTCTTTAACTTGATGGACGACGCAAGCAAAGCCAGGGAGTCTACCTGCTGGTTTTTTCTCGTCCGGACCTGCTCAAACACCATATTTCCCATCCCTCCAGCTATCTTCTTCACCTCGGCCTGATTGGCAATCATATTTGGCTCCCTGGCCTGGAATTCACCATTTAGCTGTTGCACGGCCAATTAGGAATCACTTTTCACTACCACATCCTTAACCCCGACCGCCAAGCATAATCTCAACCCTGCCAGAATAGCCTCATACTCGACTTTATTATTTATAGCTCTGAATGAAAACCTCAAAGCATAGTTCAACTCCTCCCCTTCAGTACTTCAGAGGATAATCTCAGCCTCACAACCCCTGTACTGGCCGACCCATCAACGAACAGATCCCACTTAGCTTCCTCTACTGCCATGACATGAGGTCCTGTAAACTCTACCATAAAATCTGCCAAGGCTTGCACCTTGATCGACACCCTCGGTAGGTAAGATATATCTTATTCACTGAGCTCCACATACCACTTTACTAACCGAACCGAGACCTCCAGCTTGTGCAATATCTATCTCAATGTGTGGTCGATATAGACCCCGATGGGATGAGCATGAAAATAAAGGCGTAGTTTTCTTGTCGCAATGACCAAGGATAAAACCACCAGCTCGTGGGTTGGATATCAAGTCTCCGCGTCCAACAAGGCCTTACTGGTATAGTACACTGCCTTTGGATTTTGTCTACTTCATGCACTAACACCGAACTCACAACATATTCAGAAATAGTTGAGTACATGAATAAAGTCTCACCCGGGATTGATTTAGCCAGTAGTGGGGGTTGAGCCAGATACTCCTTCAGCTGCTAGAACGCATCCTCACACTCAGTCGTCTAGCTGACCTCATTCTTGGCCTTTTTCATCAGCTTGAAGAAGATATGACACTTATCAGTGGCCTTAGAAATGAAACGGTTCAGTGCTGCCACCCGACCTATCAGGCTCTGCACTTCATTGACTGTCCTCGGGCGCTTCAGGTCGAGCAGAGCTCTAATCTTCTGCGGATAGCCTCGATGCCTCAAACACTTACTATATACCCTAAAAATTTTCCCGACACTACCCCAAAGGCACACTTGTCTGGATTCAACCTTATGTTGTGCTTTCTTAACAACTCAAATGTCCCCCTGAGGTTGTCCAGATGATCCTCGAGCTACTTTGTCATTGTGATCATGTCATCAACATAGACCTGCATTGTCTTGCCGATGAGAGGCTTGAAGACCTTGTTCACCAACCTCTGATAGGTAGCCCCAGCATTCTTCAAATCAAAAGGCATCACCTGATAGTAGTACACCCTTGGTTGGTGATAAAGGTTGTCTTCTCTTCATCCTCGGGATGCATCCTGGCTTGATTATAGCCCGAGAAGCCATCCATGAAATTAAGTAGCCCATGACATGCCGTGAAGTCTACCAACTGACAAACCTTAGGGAATGTAAAGTTGTCCATATGGCAAGCTTTGTTCAGATCAAAGAAATCTACACACATCTTCCACTTCTCGTTGGCCTTTTTCACCAAGACCACATCGGACACCCATTTCGGGTACTTGACCTCCCTGATAAACCTGGCCTTCAGCAATTTCTCAACCTATACTCGGATTGCCCCGTACCATTCCTAATTAAAAATCCTCATCTTCTGTTTGACTGGATTGTGAGCTGGGCTAACGGCCAAATGATGACTGAAAAATTTGGGGTCGATCCCGGGCATATCCCCGTGACCCCATGCAAAAACATTGGCATACCCTTTCAAGAAAACTAACAGTTGTTCCTTCAAATTTGGTTCCAGTCTTGCCCCGATCTTAATGACTTTTCCCGAGCTGAAGAGCTCTACGACCTCTAGCTGTTAGGATATATGCCTAGATCTTCATGTAATATAAACGGTCTAAAACTTATGAAATAAAATGATACATTATTCATTATTCAAATAGTTTGTTTAATTATCGCATATTGTAAATTATCGTGATTACCCTAGATTACTCATGTACCTTCAGACTTAGTGTATTAGTGTCATACACAAGAGGATTTAAGTCTGAATTTAGTAATCTAAAATAGTCCATAGAGATCAAACAAAGAGGGTACTTTATTTATGGTTTATCTATAGTTGCGGTCCATTCTATAATTATATGACGACCTTGATCCGGGATCGTCCATATAGAGACATGAGAATGGAGACACCTTGTATGATATGATCATAAAGGATTGGACCAGATGGAAATGAGTTTCTTATAATATCTGTTAAATAAAGAAATCATTTCGATCTACTAGATGGTCATATAGGGATTGATCTTAATCCTGAATATACTACGAACTCATGCATGGCAGGCTAGGTAATTTGATTTACAAAGGTGAGATTGGTGTGTGTAGCAGTCCCAACCAATAGGTACATACTTTGGGGGCATGGCCTGGTGTGTAGTTGGGACGTTTTACATAGACTTGGAGTTCATTCCTTTTGTGAGAAGTAGAGGAGTATCTTCCTTAAGGGTTGATTCGATACTTGAATGGTTAGAGTGCTCAAGTCTTTTTATTACGAATAGAAAGATTAAAATTCAAATGGTTATGAAAAATCATTCATTAATGGTACTTAAGGTAAAAATAATTAGAGGGGTATCACAGACATTATGACCTGGCTCTAATTACGAGATACTCGTGAAGGGTTAATATGTATGTGGTGACTATATCGATGGACACTAACGTGGTTCAGTTTAATATACTATCTGCGGCAATGAGAGTGCAGCTTCGGTTTTTAGTGGAATAACCCGGAGTTAATAATTCGAAATATTTAATTAAGAGCTTAACGAATATTTCTAGATTATTGGGGCACGGAACCGTAGATCCATTGGTCCTCGTGCTAGCTCAATATACTGTAGCGGATTAGTATAATTGGATATTCCAATTATATATTCACATATGAAAATATTTTTAATATGATTAATAATATTATTTTCCCATACTTGAAATTATATATTAAAAGTTAATATATGGTTTTAATAATTATATGATAATTATTGAATGCATAATATTAAATTATATATGATATAATTTAATGAGGCCAAATTTGGAATTTCCAATATTGGGTTTTGGAAACCCTATGTGAGTTATGCTTTAAATTTGGTGGTTACACTTTTTGAAAGGTAATTACACTTTTAATTTTGTAACATATATTTCATTATGGTAATTAAATTTTTTGTTACAAAATTGATGCAAATATCCATGCTTGGCCAAAATTTCATATGAGGAAGGGGAAAGGGTTTTGTTTTTTGAAAATAAAATAACCCTAAATATCAAAAGAAAATATATATTTCTTTTGCTAAGACTTTTCATTTCATCATCTTCTTCTTCTTTCTCTCTCAAAAGTTGAGAAAAACAAAAGAAAGAAGAAGAAGAAAAATAAACAAAATACTTGTGTGTCATTATCTCTAAATAGTTTAGGGATTAATATTATGAGTCTAGCCCACACTAGTTTCCATTGTTAACGATATATAGCTCGAAAGACTTTGTGGTGTCGAATAAATAATCATATTCATCTTCTTCTTGTTTGGTACTCGGCAGTGAGGCTTATTTTGCTCAATGCCGCAAATAGTTTTGTGAAAAAAGAAATCGGTTTGGTTTCGTTTTAATCCATAATTTTTAGGGAACGTATAAGGGTGTTTTGAGGCTGTGTTGGGACTATTTTTAAGTAAAAAATCAGAACTGAAACATAGCCACTGTCCACACATTTCAGGGGTTGTTTCGGTAGTGGGCTAGGCGCGAATCGGGTCCAAGACAATCCAGTTTTTGTTCGGCTTTTTGGGGCTGTCCGGGGACTATTCCAGGGCTGTTTCGAGGCTGGAAATTTGTCTAAAACAGAAGCAAAATTTCACTGTTGGTACTGGTTGCATTCGACAACTCAAAGGGAATGGCATAAAAAAATTTCAAGTACGATTCGGGTGCCTAACGTGCTTCCGCTGCACAAGGAAAGCATTTCCTACAATTGGCATCGAGAGCCAGGTTGAAAAGTGTTTTCAACCCTTCTCTTTTTTTATTTAAAGTTATTGTTTATATATATATATATATATATATATATATATATATATATATATATATATGAGTTATAAATATTGATATGTGCATGTTTAGATGAGTAGGCACAAAATAATATTCATGTAATGGATGGTTATTATTTTTCATATGATGAATGGATTTTGCATTGGTCGTAAATTTTTTCAGCTCTTATTTTTATGTTGGTTTTGATTTTAGGATGTAAGGCTGTAAGGCCATTGTTTTCAATTGTTGTAATTTTATTTTGCTAATGTAAAATTTCAATTGTTGTAATTTGGAGCACCGAAGTCGCAAAAGGAGCCACACCACATTGGGGCGTGATTTGAAGACCAATGGATGCCTTGGGAATTTTTGTACTAATTAGATTAGTATAGGGAAAAATAAGAGCCCGGTCAATGCAAAATATTTTTTATGTTATATGTATGTTTTAATTCGAAATGTTCGAATAACATGTCATATAGCTTAGGGTGTCTACTCTTGCATTTCACATGACATAACATGCTTTTGATGAATAATCATTATAGATATGAAATATGATTTTATGTGATTTAAAATGTTTAAAGAAGAGTATGATATGCATGGAAAATTAATTAATTGGATCAATTGGATTTAAGGTTTAAAATTTGAACTCTAATATATTGGGGCTTAATAAGTGCATCATAAATTCCATTGGTATATAGGATGGAAACCCGAATATAAATTCCATAGCCGAATTCGAATGGACAGTAATGTGGTCTGTACTCGGGATACAATTCTACTTACCATTGGATTTTATAATGCACTTAGATTAATTAAATTGTTTAATTTAAATCTTGACCATTTTAGGATTCTAAAATTTTAAACCAATTAATGTTCTAGTATTTTAAGAGTTAAAATATAATAGGTCACTAATAATACTCTTATTAAATTAGTTTAATTGAGTAATACAATTAGTAGAGACTAATGAAAATTAGTTATATAAATTTTAAGAGTTAAAATCGGTTAGGTCATTAATGGTGAACTAGTGTAAATAAGAGTTTTGATTTAGCCTCCATAAATTTATTCACAGTAGTCAAATTAAAATATTAGATATTTTATAAATAGAAACCTTAAATTCATAATAGTGAGTGGGAGAGGGATATACGACAGTATATCCTGCGAACTGCGTTGTTAGTCCGAAAATATGAGATTCAAAAGGTGCCTCGAGACGGCTTTACTTTCGTCCCCCTACAGATGGTGTCCATTTTGGGTCAATATCAGGTTTGGATTCCGAGAGGATAGCGATTCTAGATGTATCTGGTGAACTGACCTACCCTACGGCAGCACTAAACAATGGGTCACACTCACAAAGGAATGATTAAATGTTAATCAAAATTCCTTGATTGAATCAAACGGTAGTTGGTTAATATAGGAATAAGAGTTATTCCCGTATATGTTAATCAATTAAGATTGTCTCGATCTATCATGAAAATACTTGACCTACCCTACGGCGGCACTTATTTATGGGATGATAGATTTTCGTGGCATAGTAATTCTCTTAGGTTTCTAATTCATTATTCATTGTGCATACATCATGTTTAATTTTATGCCAAAAAAATTTATTTGATAATTTTAATATACGATGAATGCATGTTTATTTTTATTAATCAACAATGGTTTCTTCAATTATTTCCATACTCTAAAATGATAAATTAACGGAGAAAACTACGTTAAGTGGAAAAGTAACAGGAACTCTATTCTGGTCTGCGAAGACCTAAAGTTTATCCTGACGGAGGAGTGTCCTCCCGAGCTGGCCAGAAATGATGGCCAAGCTGTGCGCGATACATACCAGAAATGGGTCGGGGCTAATGAGAAGGCTCGCTGCTACTTGCTAGCAGGGATGTGCAAGGTTCTTGCTGCAAAGCATGAGCCTATGGCTTCAGCATCTCAGATAATGGAGTCATTGTAGGGCATGTTCGGGCAACCTTCGGAGCGTCAACGTCATGAGACCATGGTCTCAGCGATGATCGCTAAGATGAAAGTTGGGACATCAGTCCGAGAGCACGACTTGAGGATGATGACCTACCTCAATACAGCTGAAACCCATAGCGCTCGTATTGACGAGCGAAGCCAGGTGGCCATGATCATGGAAACTCTTCCGAAGAGTTTCATGTAGTTTAAAAGTAACTATGTTATGAACAAGTTGACTTTTACTTTGACCCAGCTGCTAAATGAGCTTACCCATTATGAGTACATGTTGATGGATCCTTGTAAACCTAGTGGAGAGGCAAGTGTTGCAAAGTCTTTCAAAACTGCAAAGAAGAGAAAGAAACACTAGTAAGGCTAAGGGTACAAAAACTTGATACACGTAAAGACCTTGTTGAAGGTAACTTTACTATGAGAGTCAGGACAGGGGACGCTGTTTCAGTAAAGCAGTGGGAGTTATCAGTTTATAATTTTTCAAATAAAAGTTATTTGAATTTAAACAAAGTGGTGTTTTTTCCTGTTTTGTCATAGAAATTTGATTTCTGTTTCAAAACTATTGCATGATGGTTATCATTTTATCTAATAATAATAGTTATTATTTCAAAAATGGATTACCTATATTCTAGGGAAACTAGGAGATAACTTGTATGTGTTAAGACCGTTAACACATAAGTCGCTGCTCAACACTGAAATGTTTAAGGTTGAGAAACCTAATACAAAACGACAAAAGATTTCTCACGATGACACATACTTCTGGCATCTTAGACTTGGTCATATCAACCTTGACCGGATAGATAGGTTGATAAAGAACGGAGCTTTAAACTAGTTAAGGCTCATAACTTTACCAATCTGTGAATCCCTTTTAGAGGGAAAAATGACCAAGTGACCTTTTACTGGAAAAGGTATAAGAGTCAGTCAACCACTTGAGCTAATACATTTGGACGTTTGATGAATGTGAGAGCTCGAGGTGGTTATGAATACTTCATTATATTTATTGACGATTATTCAAGATATGGGTATGTTTACCTAATGCAGCACAAGTCAGATACTTTTGAAAATTTCAAAGAGTATCGTGCTGAGGTTGAGAACCAGTTAGGTAAAACGATCAAAACTCTACGATCAGATCGTGGAGGAGAATACCTTGACAGAGACTTCGAGGAATTCATAGTTGAGCGCGGGATAGTATCCCAGCTCATAGCACCTGGAACACCACAATAAAATTGTGTTGTAGAAAGGAGAAATTGGACTCTACTAGACATGATAAGATCTATGTTTAGTTATAGCTCACTTCCTAGTTCATTATGGGGATATGCATTACAAACAGCAAAGTATATCCTTAATGTAGTTCCATCTAAGTCTGTTCCTAAGACTCCCTTAGAGTTATGGAGTGGTCGTAAAACTAGTTTACGACATTATCGTATCTGAGGGTGTCCAGCACATGTGCTGAAGAATAAGACTACAAAGTTGGAGCTGCGTTCACAGGTGTGCCTAATTGTAGACTATCATAAGGAAACGAGGGGTGGATTCTTCTATAGCCCTAAAGATAACAAAATGTTTGTATCGACAAGCACTACGTTTCTAGAGGAGGACTATATGAGGGAGTTCAAACCTGAAGTAAAATATTACTCGATGAGTTACTTGCTGGTTTGACCAGTACACTATTGTCAATGACAGTTGACAAACACATAGCACCTTCGACATCTGAGCGTTAGATGCAAGTTCATCAGAATGATCTACCACCTAGACGTAGTGGGAGGGTTGTGCGACAACTTGATCACTATATAGGAGTTGGAGAGCACAAGTTATCACTTCCATCGATGGTGTAGATGATCCATTGACATATCGTAATGCAATGGATGATTCTGATAAAGAGGAATGGCTTAAAGCCATTAACCTAAAGATGGAGTCTATGTACTCTAACTCAGTCTAGGAAATTGTAGACCAACATGATGGGGTAAAACCTATATGTTGCAATTGGATCTACAAGAGAAAGAGGGGAGCTGATGGGAAGGTACATACCCTTAAGGCTAGGTTAGTGGCTAAGGGTTATACCCAGAAAGAGGGAGTTGACAATGAGGAAACTTTCTCGCCAGTAACCATGCTAATATCCATTTGTACTCTTATGTCCATTGCTGCATATTATTGCTATGAGATTTGCAAAATGGACATCAAGACTGCATTCTTGAATGGCAATCTTGATGAGTGTATCTATATGGTACAACCAGAGGGGTTCATAGCTCAAGGTCAAGAGCAAAAGGTTTGCAAGCTGCAAAAGTCCATTTGTGAACTCAAGCAAGCATCTCGATCTTGGAACATAAGATTTGATACCACGATCAAGTCTTACGACTTTGAGCACAATGTTAATGAGCCTTGTGTATACAAGCGCATCATTGACGGGAAGATGGTTTTTCTTATTTTATACGTCGATGATATTTTACTTATTAGGAATGATGTAATGATATTATCGGACATGAAAACCTGGCTAGCTAACCAATTTCAAATGAAAGATTTAGGAGAGGCTGGTTATGTTCTTGGGATTCAGATAATTCAGAATTGCAAGAAAAAAATGTTAGCTATGTCTCAGGCATTTTATATCGACAAGATCCTTGTGCGATTTGGGATGTAGAATTCCAAGAAAGGCAATTTACCTTATCGACATGGAATTCACTTGTCACAGTAACAGTCTCCTAAGACACCTCAAGATGTTGAGGAAATGAGATATATCTCATATTCCTCAGCAGTTGGTAGTCTCATCTATACTATGTTATGCACGAGACCGAACATCTGTTTTACAGTGGGAGTAGTCAGTAGGTTTCAGTCTAACTTAGGATTGGATCATTGGGTGGCTGTGAAATCCACTGAGGATATGATTCTGATGGGATATACGGATTATGATTTTCAGACAGATCTTGATTCTAGAAAATCAACATATGGATCAATGTTTACCCTAGGTGGTGGGGCTATAGTATGGCGGAGTATAAAGCAATCTTGCATTGCTGACTCTACCATGGAGGCTGATTATGGAGCAGTTTGTGAAGTAGCTAAAGAAGTAGTCTGGCTCCGTAAACTCTTGGTAGATCTGGAAGTTATTCTAGATATGGATAAACCAGTCACACTTTATTGCGATAATAGTGGTGCAATGGTAAATTCAAAAGAACCAAAAAGCCACAAGAGGGGAAAGCATATAGAGAGGAAATATCATCTCATCAGAGAGATAGTGCAGAGAGGAAAAGTCTGTGTCACAAAAAATAACATCCGCAGATAACTTGACTGATCCGTTTACAAAGACTTTATCGACTAAAGTGTTTAAAGGTCACCTAGATGGTCTAGGATTACATGACATGTCTTATTTTCTCTAGTGCAAGTGGGAGATTGTTAGGATATATGCCCTAGAGCTTCATGTAATGTAAATGGTATAAAATATTGTGAAATAAAATGATGCATTATTCATTTATCAAAGTTTTTGTTTAAATATCGCATATTGTAAATTATCTTGATTACCCTAGATTACTCATGTACCTTCAGACTTAGTATATGAGTGTCATACACAAGAGGATTTAAGTCTAAAGTTAGTAATCTAAAATAGTCCATAGAGAGCACACAAAGAGGTACTTTGTTTATGGTTTATCTATAGCTGCGGTCCATTCTATAATTATATGACGACCTTGATCTGGGATCGTCCATGTGGAGACATGAGAATAGAGGCACCTTGTATGATGTGATCATATAAGATTGGACCTAGATAGAAATGAATCTTATAATATCTGTTAAATAAAGAAATTCATTTTGATCTACTAGATCGTCATATATGGATTGATCTTAATCCTGAGTGTACTACGAACTCCTGCATGGCATGTTAAGTCCTTTGATTTACAAGGTGAGGTTGGTGTAACAGTCCCGACCAATAGCTACGTACTTTGGGGGCATGGCCTGGTGTGTAGCTGGGGATATTTTACATAGACATGGAGTTCACTCCTTCTTGCGAGAAGTAGAGGAGTATCTTCCTTAAGGGTTGATTCGGTATTTGAATGGTCAGAGCACTCAAGTCTTTCTATTACAAATAGAAAGATTAAAATTCATAATGGTTATGAATAAATCATTCATTAGAGAATCAATGGTACTTAAGGTAAAAATAATTCGAGGGGTATAACGGATATTATGACCCAGCTCTAATTACGAGATACTCGTGAAGGGTTAATCCGTATGTAGTGACTATTTCGATGGACACCGATATAGTTCAGCTTAATATACTATCCGCGACAATGAGAGTGCAACTTCAGTTTTTTAGTGGAATAACTTAGAGTTAATAATTCAGAATATTTAATAAAGAGCTTAATTAATATTTTGAGATTATTGGAACATCTTAGTGAGTTATACAAGGTTGCAAAACTCTTGGATTTAAATTTAGTGGTTACATTTTTTGAAAGGTAATTACACTTTTAATTTTGTAACATATATTTCATTATGGTAATTAAATTTTATGTTACAAAATTGTTGCAAAAGTCTATGCTTGGCCGACATTTCATAAGGGGAAGTGGAAAGGGTTTTGTTTTTTGAAAATAAAATAACCCTAAGTATAAAAAGAAAAATATATTTTTCTTTGGCTAAGACTTTTCATTCTAACCCTAGCCTCCATCTTCTTCTTCTTCATTCTCTCTCAAAAGTTGAGAAAAACCAAAAGAAATAACAAGAAGAAAAATAAAGAAAATACTTGTGTGACATTAATCTCTAAATAGTTTAGGGATTAATATTGTGAGTCTAGCCCACACTAGTTTCCGTTGGTAACGAGATATAGCTCGGAAGACTTTGTGATGTCGAAAAAATAATCATCTATATCTTCTTCTTGTTTGGTACTCAGCAGTGAGGCTTATTTTGCTCACTGCCACAAATAGTTTTGTGAAAACGGAACTCGGTTTGGTTTCGTTTTAATCCAGATTTTTTAAGGAACATATAGGGGTGTTTTGGAGCTGTGTTGGGGCTATTTTCAAGTGAAAAATCAGAACTAAAACACATCCACTATCCATGCATTTCAGGGGCTGTTATCGGGTCCAAAACAGTCCAGTTTTTATCCGGATATTCGACTCTATTTGGGGACTATTCTGGGGCTATTTCGGGGACGGAATTTTATCTAAAACAGAAGCAAAATTTCATTGGTGGTGCTGGTTGCATTCGGCCACTCAAAGGGAAGGGCAGAATAAATTTTCAAGTTCGATTCGGGTGCCTATCGTGCTTCCGTTGCGCAAGGAAAGCATTTCCTACACTAGCTCCTCTCCCGCCCCTAACTCAGTAGACTCATAGGGTCGGGGATCAGTCGTTTCTACCTCTGTCGCTTATTCTTCCCTCTCTTTTTTCTTCGTGCCCACCTCCTCAACATAGAGTGTTCCTTAGAAATAGTAGAAAAACAAATCCTTGCCACCTTATGGCTCCACCATACCACCTCTACCCCCTTCCGGGTCATGAACTTCAGCTTCAAATAATAACATGACATGGCCGCCCTGGATTTCATCATAAAGTGCCTTCCTACCATCACCTGGTAACTGCTCAAACAATCTACCACTGTGTAGTCCATCATCATGGTCTGAGTATAGGGAACTATTCTAATTATCATTGCCAACTATATCTGACCTAAATGGACGACAGTTGCTCCCCTGAACCCATACAACATCATTGCATCCTGGGTTAAGGTGGTGTGCTCCACACCCAAAACCATCCAAGGCTTCCTTGGAGATAATGTCTACGGCACTCCCATGATCCATCAATATTCTATCCACCTCGGCCCCACCGATAACGGCCTTGATTATTACTACATCATCATAGAGGTAGCTCATATCATTGGCATCCTCCTCTATAAACATAATGGGAATAGGACGGACCTTCTGGATCCTCAGGCCCCTTTCAGTTGTCAACATCGTCGTGCCCATTGCTCGACAGTAATTCTTCCTTGATCAATTCGAATTCCCTGCTAATATTCTTCCCCCAGATATGGTGAACATCAGCTTATTCCCTCTGCGCTACCTGGCAATCATGGCTCTCTGGTCTATACATTCATTCAAGTAGCCATTCTTCACCAGGTCCTTCACTTGCTCATGCAAGTCCTTGTATCCATCTGTGGCATGTCCCTTTGTGTTGTGATGCATGCAGTATGCCCTGCCATCCCTCTTATCAACCGAGAATCACCTCGGGTCAGGCTCAGCCAGAAGGTGGTTAGAGAACAAAGAAATTGATTGTACTAAGAAATGGCTAAATTTTTGGCAACCCTAAATGTTGAGTTAAAATAAGATTTATGAGATTAGAGGTTTATCTTGATGATGGAATGTTGGTTTAGCATGTATAAGTGTTGATATTAATGAAGTGATTTTGTGAAAGTTGTAGAGTGGGGGTGTTGGTTTTGTATTTTGGAATTTGACAGGGGGGAGGTGAACATTGGCCTGGAATCAGGCCAGCATCGCGGCATATATGTGAAAGCGTCATGACACCAAGCTTGATGATGATCTCTGTTTCAGTTCTGTCTTGTGAGCGTCACGACACCAAGGGGCTAGAGTCGCGACGAGGAAACAAAGGAAGCTCTCTACCTCAGTTCGGTCTGTGTGAGCGTCACGACGCCAAGAGACGAGAGTCACGACGCGTGATTTTTTTCTCAGAATCATATTCATCCATTTCATAATCATCTTAGGAAGTTAGAGGACATTCTATGGGTCTCATATCGGCACATGTGCACACATTACATTATGACACAAGTATGGTACGCCATGTAGTGATAGCAAGCACTTGAATGGATAAACTTAGCCTAATTCCAGAATATATTCCTCAGCCTATATTCTAATCAAGTTTATCAATAATAGATTACTGCAAGAACCGCAATTTTCTACGGCGAAGTAAAATAATACCAGCTAGATACCAAATCAGTGAGTGGACTCTTTTCTAAAACTTATGTTTACTTATATGTTTTTTAGATGAAACTTACTTTTCTGTATTTAGGGCGTTAGCCAAGTGTATCTCAGATGTTTTAAGTAAGAAAATATTTTGAGCAATATTTTAGAAAGTAATGTTTTATAAAGCATGATTTTGTGATTTTTGGAGGCATTGGGGAAAACCCCACCTCAATTGTAACTTGACTTAGATATGAAATTGACGGACTCAGAGAACATGTACACACATTGTTCAGGACTAGGGATAACAGATGCCCATAGATTCTAGATTTCGAGCTAGGGGGACGGCGATACGTAACACCCCAAGACAACCAGATTAGACGTATGAAGGGACGGTGAGAGGTAACGCCCTCATACGTCTAGATTTACAAAGACAGATTTTCAGAAAAATGATTTTAAGAAAGAATTTTTAAAAGAAACTGTTTTATGAGAATTTCATAGGTTTACCAACCAAAAGCAGTTTTCAAAAAAATTCCAAAAAAAAGACAAGAAAGAGATTTCAGAAATGATGATTTCCTTGAAATGACCCTGATTTTAGAACAGTGGATTTTCAAAAGGCATTTCAATTCCTGTTTTAAAATTTTCCACTCATTAGATCGTTCAAACGATCTAACCCCCCCACTCCCAGTTATACTATTTTTCAGATTACTAGGAGGACAAGCTCGAGAGGATGGATACCGATGACTGTCACTAGCGTGTTTGGTCCATCAGGTCATGTATAGAGTTTCAGTACAGTCGGTGTCAAGTAAAGTTGTATGTCATATATTAGTAGTGTATAAGTCTTGTGATGATTAAAACTGTCTATGAACTGAGTTGTACATAAATTTATCTTTGAGTACATAGATATGAGTCCTGAATTGCATTTATTTGGTATTATTGAGTTGGGAAATGGTCTAAAGTATGAGTTTGTATTTGAGATGAGATTGGTAAATTTGATCAGAGTCAGATAGTTACAGGGTCAGAGGGATAGACTAGCTTATTCCCTGTCGGTAGCATCTTTGAGTAGGGGAATGTTACAAAGATCGTATCAGAACATGGTCTAGGGAGTCAGTGACTGTAGTGGGTAGAGTGATGGGGTCTTGTATACCTACACCCTGAATACTAAAATATGAGGCACTACCTCTCCAATATCCGATTCTCGAGTACGTCCTCAAGTTCTACATAAAGGTTAGTAATATTTCCAAAAATCATTTGAATATCATTCCTTATGAAATCAACTATAATCTTTATCCCAAAAGAGAATCATTATGTAGTCATCTTAGTTTATCATCAGAAGTTCAAGATAAGCTATGAGAACAGATAGTAAAGTTCTAAGTGTATTCCCTAAAAGATTATAAAGAAAAAGATATAAGGAAAGTAAGGAAAGATGTATAGATTCTTAAGCAACCAGTGGCAATAGAGATAGAGATATAGAATTAGATAGATAAGAAAGTGCTTGAACCTATAGTAGTAAGGAGAATAGAAAAAGCCTGAGCAAGAGTAAAATATCGAGTAAACCTAAGTAAGGTTTCTTTCCTCCAAGTAAGATTCATTTCCTCCTCAAAAAATTCCTTCAAGCCGATCCAATAGCCTTCGAGTACCTCGTATAGATAGAAAGTTTCCCGAGTAACGAAGGATAGTCAAAAAGATAAAAGAAATAAGAAATCAGGATTAGACGTGGGAGTTCCAATAGAAAAGAGATACCAAAAAGGATGTAGAGATTCTAGATCCCCAAATCCAGGCCTGTAGGCAAATAAGTGAAGGACGTAAGTAGAAATGATTATTTGTCTTAACCTAAGAATCTAATATAGATAAAGTTTCGATCTACTCAGATCTTTATCTCTCAGTGATACCAGTCAAGGAAACGGTCCTGACGGAGTCTATCTCATACTTATCTTACATAAGTAATAGACTCTAACAGGGCATATTGTACCATAACAAGGACGCTGACATTTATTGAGATATAAGATGATCATCCTATATTTGCTGGAATAGATAGAAATAACCGTAAGAAAGCTAACCTCAAGAAATGGTTACCCAGAAAATGACCAAGAAGGCTTCTAAGGTCAGAAAAGAATGAACCCAACATAAGCCAAGATGAGCATGTTCACAATATTAGTGAGAACCCATAGATCAGACCAATACCAGTAGGAACCCGTGTAAGTTAAAAGGACAGGCCATGGGTTGGAGAAACTCATAAGTTGATAAAAGTATCAATACAAACAGTAAGATTAAATGGCATAGTTGTAGCCTATAGTAAGAGGAGAGAGCAGAGATCTAGAAAGTAGCCAATAAGAATGAACCACCACGAGCCTTGACAGCATGGCTTAGAGCCAAGAGATATGATTTGGAAATAATAAAGAATGGTACGGAAAAGGATAAGGGAGTTCAGTACGCTTAGTGACATAGGTAATGTAGCTAGGAGACAGCAACGTAAATGGAGACCTCAAGAGAGTTGAGAAAGTGTGTGAACCTTAAGATAGGGAGAAGTCGATGCAGACCCCAACATAACGAATGATAAATCTTCTTCCTAGTAGCCCTTCTCCAGTAAGTGTATAGACGCCTAGCAGAACCATCACTGAACTTAGACATATAACAGTAATGAGTACTCTCAGATCCCTATGAAATGCATATAGTTACTGTTGGAAAATTATCACCAATAACGGCACTATTTGTAAAAGATATTTTGGTTTTTGTACAAATTAACTATGTGACAATGGAAATTGCTATTTTATCATTTTGTAATTAGATTACTTGAATATATAAATGATAAAAGTCCTTATGATTAGTTTCAGATTATAAGATATGAGACAGTATTAATCCTCTAAGGTTTAATCATTAAATATCTCTAGTCGTAATATTATCGAGACTGGACATCGATAATGCGGAATAGACTAGTATTGCACTTGTGCGCGTTGTGGGAGCATAACGGCATAGTTCTCATATATTTAAGTATTGGATACTTATGCAAGTGTGATAGGAGGTTGTGTTTACCGATGGTACGGAAATAGCTTCGCTCTGGATAGACCCCGCGGAATCTCATTGGTAGTATGACAATGTGTCTATGGGAATCCGCATCAGGGTAGGTGTATTTGGTCTTAACCTGAGACTTGCATCGCTAATACTTGCGACAATCAGTACGCTTTGGTTTTGGACGTCAGAGACTTTAACAGGTTCTGTGTATGCCTTTTGTGGGTTTATTGAGAATCACAGTGTATATGGGTGTGATGTCAAGATGAAAGTATCACTTCAGTCATATGGAGATGATGATCGCGCAGGGATACATAACCGGTTCTCTATTATGTTGCAACTATCGGGATAATATGACAATGTCATGATTATCCGATTATGTAGACTAGTTGCTTGTGATCCGATATATGCTTCGTATGGGGTAGACACTATTCCAGCCCCAGGCTTTGCATGTGACATCTGATACTGGATCGTAATACGCAATACTACGTATACTACGCCTGTTATAGATTATATATTCCTTAAAGAAAATTTCTGGAGAATTTAGTAGGCACGTGTGTTTTGCTAAAAGCCAACCATGTCTTGTAAATCGGTAAGAACGTGGTACCGAGTACGCACGTGTTCGGATAGTCCGACGACCGAATTTACTGTCAACATATCCAGGGATCTCATGGCTCGCTTTCGAAGATTAACCGATGACGTATGACTCGAACATAATTAATCTGGGATTAATTACGGCGAGAATTTATCTGGGATAAAATTCAATTAGAAGAGAGAGAACAATTAATTTGGAATTAATCAATTAAATAATATATTCGATATATTAAATGAAATTAGATTTCATAAATGAATTAAAATTGGATTTTAATTCTGGCGAACAAACTAATTTAGAATTAATTCACGAGCGACTTTAATAGTAATTTTACTAGGCATAATTATTTAATTAAATTTGATTTAATTACGTCGAAACGGAAAATTCGTTAATTCGGAATTAACGAACCCGAGCCCGAAATATGTTTGCGGGCCCACTCGGATTTTGAATCAAAGTGGGGCCCACATCAAGTCACATCACATGTCATTCTCATCACTTTATGTGATGGAAGTTGGTAGTGGTTGATGGCTTGATTTACACACTTCCTTATTTTATTTTGAAAAGGTGAGTGACATTTACCAACTTGAGATTTGGTATATGGTTTTGATTTTTGGAAAATCATTTCACACTTCACACTTTTTCACTTCTCTCCTTCACACACTTGGCTGAATTACTCTCCCTCTCTTTTACTCTCATTTTGCCGAGAACAACAAAGAAGGTAAATGATGTTTTTGTTGCAATTTCTTCCTAAGCTAGCACTTGAAAGAGTCTACAAAGGTGATAGGGAAACATCCATTGAGTTTGGAATTCATTCACCAACCTTGGAGATCAATATACAATCAAAGAGAGGAGTTTCGAGCATTTTTAAAGGAGACAAATTTTTTGTTCTCAACACATCTGCATAACCGATCGTTGTAAGTATTTTTCCCCATTCTTACTTCGAGTATTCACATGTTTTATGCTTAAATGATCCTAGGCATGTTCTTAGAGAACCCAACAATGGTATCATGGGCCAATTTTAAACATGAAATAATTAGGGTTCATAGACTTCAATTTGGGGCTTTTGTGATTTATGCATGATTTCTTCAAATTGATGGTTTGAGTATGCTTAGATTATGATAACTTAGAGTTATGCATGATTAATTTTGAGAAAAATTGATTAGATAGTTTTTCCCCAAATGGCATATCTTGGCCGAATCTATTGGACCTTGTATGTCATGGTGATTTTTGTTTTTTAGACCATTAGATGTGTTTAAAATGCATGAGTATATTGATTTGTGATTTAATTGGATTGAAATCAAAATCGGATATAAAATGCCCATATTGTCGTGACTTGTAGAGCATGGAATGAGTTGATTTTGCTTCAATAATGTTGGACATGTATTGAAAATGATTAAGCATGATTAATTAATTAAATTGGTGTTTTGGAAATGTTAATTTAAATAATTATTATGGGTATACACTTTAATTATTAATAAATTGTGATATTTCGAATATTGGAATTTAATTAATTAGGCTTAAATTTGGAATTGGGCTAAAATTATTGTATTTGGGCCTAATGGGCTTGGTTGGGCCAAGTTGGTTTAGGACAATTGGATTTGATCCAAATTGGGCCTAAAACCATACCATTAAGTCCAAATATAATAAATGGGCCTTTAAATAATTAATTGGGCCTAATGGGCCAAAATTAATTTTATAGCAAATGGTGATTCCTTATTGGGCTTTGGTTGCCAAAGTTCATGCCTTAAGAAATTAATTGAAAGCCCATTGGACTTTAATTAATTAACATTGGATGTTAATTGGACCTTTGAGACCCATTAAGATTAGATTTAGAATCTAAGTCGTAAAGGAAAATTAATAAAGTGTAATTATTTAATTTGGAATTAAATAAGAATTAGTATTGAATACGAATTAAATTAAATTTAAAATTGTAGTTCGATATAATTCAAGAATACGCACTTTGAGTATTTATTCTTAAAACCAGTTGGACTCGCGCAAATCAAATCGTTGTTTGAACATTGGATGATCACTTAATTCAAATATTAATTAATTGGATTAGATTAATTGAATAACATGTTTTGTGTGAATACATGGATGTATTGTATGAATAATATATATCGGATGGATATTAGATGGGTGATGGCAATTTTGGAAATTGTTGTAATAAATTTAGAATTTATTAAATTGGACCTGCGTGCCCAGCCTTTATATCTTGACTCTTTGTAATACTCTTCTCACCAATTCCCCTCAATGTAATGAGGTTTCTTTATTGTATTATGTAATTGGGTAGAAGTTAGAATAGTGCTAGCGGGAGAGGAAGTGAGTGATTTGTTCTAGGAATAATTTGTGAGATATCCATCCACATATCATTATTATTTTATTTATCGCGCCTTATTATGCTTTTAGAATGCATGCTTAAGGGTGTATGATGACACCTAATCAAAGATAATAAATTGGTTGCCAATTTATGCGAAAAACCTTCAATCAAATATTAAGCGTTTTCCTTCCATTGAGTGGTTCTTTCTCAAGATCCAAGATTGGCATTGGTTTGTTGGCCAAAGTCAAGATCAATGTCCACCGCGGATGTGTTTGAACCATGAAATTTTTGTTCCATATCGCATGTCTTGGGCAAGTTGTGATTTTTTGGCCAAAGTCAAGGTCACTTCTTGTTCATCGACATGGATTACGAAGTTTTCTAAAGTCAATGGCTCTTGCTTAACTGGAATCATTAAACTTGTTGAGCCAATGACAAGGCTTAGTTGATTGAGAGGAAAAGGTTAGGAAAATATATTGGATATATTGGCATATATATTGTATATATATTTTGGAGTTGGAGGTCCACCTACCGGATCTAGGAATTGGATGAGATTCAATTGATCTTAGAGATCTACCTAGTTAAATATCATACAACTTGTTGGCCGAAATCAAGGTTGTGTGTTATTTAACAGGATCCTAGCCCACTAGGAAACTAGGTTTCCCAAGTACTCAACAGAGGGTTAGAGGCTCGTCGAAAAATAGTGGGAGGCTAGTATTGAATTTGCAATTTCGTTCAAATACTTGTCAATACGCGCTTTCAAATTATTTTGTCATTTTATGTATTATTAGTTGGACTAATATTTTATTATTTTCTTGTAATAGTTGGACTGTACCCAAAAATCGTTAATTGAATAGTTAGACTATTGCAATTAAGATGGCTGGAAAGATCGGGTTAAAGACATTATCATGGGCGAAAATGTCTTTAATGGTGCGAACTTTTCTGATTGGGATATGAACCTCAGGATTGTCCTGAAGGCTGAGAGAATGTTTTATATGATAGAGAGACCTCTCGGCCTAAGCCCGGAAATGAGCAGCCGCTTGAGCTTGAGCTTTGGAAGACTCATAATGATGACAACTCAACTGCTCAATCTGTCATACTCGCTGCAATGACCCCTCAATTTCATCGCCAGAACAAGGGATTGGATCCCTATACTATGATGGAAAAATTGAAGGACCTTCATCGATCTAACATTAGATCGCAAAGGTATGAATTGAAAAAGAAGCTTTTTCGCTCTCGAATGTCAGAAGGTACATCTGTCGAGTACCATGTGTCGTAGATGATTGCTGACATCGAACAGCTGGGTCAGCTAGGCATAACCTTTGAGGCTGAGACTTTTATAGATTTGATCTTGTAGTCTCTTCTAACAGCTGGAGCGGGTTCATCATGAACTACAATATGATCAACCAAAACCATACTCTTGGAGAGCTGATGGCAATGCTGCGTGAGGCAGAAAATGAGCTATTGAAGGGCAAAAAGTGCAAGGCGCATTTCGCTTCAACATCTCAGTCTCCCATGGCTTGGCCAAAGGCTACTGGAGGTGTAAAGAATAATAAGAAGAAGAAGGGCAAGCCAAATCGTCAAAGTCTTCTGGGAAGGCAAATGACAAATCCCAAGATGTATGCCTGCAGTGTGGCAAATGGGGTCACTGGAAGCGTGACTGCCATGAGTACAAGGTGCACATGAAGGAAATCAAAGTGGGCAAGGCACCGGCTTCAGGTATGTTTGTTATAGAAATAAACATGTCTACTTCTAGTATTAAAAATTGGAATTTTTATTCTGGTTGTGGTACTCATATATGTACTGATGTGCAGGATCTGCTGATTAGCAGGAGACTGGCCTCATGAGAGACTGACCTCCGAGTTGGAAATAGGACTAGAGTCGTCGTTTTGGCCGTTGGGACTTATATTTTGGAACTGCCATTGGGGCATGTACTAAACTTATCAGACTGTTATTATGTACCTAGTTTGACTAGGAATATTATTTCTGTATCATGTTTAGCCCAATGTGGGTATACTTTTGTATTTAGAAACACTGGGTGTTTTATGTATAAAAATTATATTGAGATATGTAGTGCTGATGTGTATAATGGTCTATATATTTTGAATATAAATCAATCTCAAACATATAATGTAACAAACAAAAGGCTTAAATTAAGTAACAAAGATGAAACTTATAGGTGGCATTGTCGTCTGGGACACATTAACAAGACTCGCATATCCACCCTTTCGAAGAGTGGGTACTTGGACGGATTTGATCCAAATTCATATGACGTATGCGAATCTTGTTTATTAGGCAAAATGCCTAAAACACCTTTTAGCAGTAAAGGTGCACGTGCCACTGAACTGTTAGCCCTCGTTCATAGTGACGTATGTGGGCCCATGTCTAGCCAGGCTAGAGGTGGATATGAATACTTCGTAACCTTTACGGATGATGCATCGCGTTATGGTTATGTGTATCTTATGAGATTCAAGTCGGAAACTTTTGAGAAATTCAAAGAGTTTCGACACGAAGTAGAAAAACAGACTGGCAAAAGTATTAAACATACTTACGGTCGGACGTGGTGGAGAATACTTGAGCAATGAGTTTCTTGATTACTTGAAAGAGTATGGTATTCTTTCACAGGGGACTCCTCCCGGGACACCTCAATTAAACAGTGTGTCTGAACGGAGAAACCGAACTTTGTTGGACATGGTAAGGTCGATGATGAGTCACACTGAGCTACCTATTTCCTTCCGGGGATATGTATTGAAAAGTGCAATACTTATTTTGAATAAGGTTCCGTCAAAGTCTGTTCAACAGACTCCGTATGAAATATGGACAGGAAAGAAATCGGGTTTCTCATTCCTGAAGATTTGGGGTTGCTAGGCATACGTTAAACGTTTGGATGGTACCAAACTTGAACCCAAATCGGATAAGTGTCTATTTGTAGGTTATCATAGGGAAACCAAAGGATATTACTTCTACAAACCCACAAGAGAACAAAGTATTTGTTGCTCTACATGCGGTTTTCCTTGAGAATGAATTCCTAAATGCAGTGGTAAGTGGGAGGAAAGTAGAACTCGATGAAAATCAGAGTGACACTGTTCCTGGGACCCGATTCCTTAACGGAACATGAGCAGTTCATCAGGGATGGGGCTGTACCACAATCTTCAAATACACAAAAACCGCGTAGGTCGGAGAGAGTCAGAAAACAACCTGAGAGGTATGGGTTTCTGATCTCACCTCATGTGGATATTAATCTTATTAAGGAAGACGAACCGGCTACGTATGAGAAGCGATACAAGGTATCGACTCCGATTTATGGCAAGATTCCATGAAATCTGAAATGGATTCCATGTACAACAACCAAGTTTGGACACTGGTTGATGCACCAGAAGGCGTAAAACCTATTGGTTGCAAATGGGTCTTCAAGAGGAAGACCGACATGGATGGAAACATATAAACGTACAAAGCTAGGCTTGTTGCGAAAGGGAATCGTCAACGACATGGTGTCGATTACGATGAAACTTTTTCACCAGTTTCCATGATTAAATCTATTCGGATAATGCTTGCTATTGTTGCATATTTCGATTACGGAATATGGCATATGGACGTCAAAACTGCTTTCCTTAACGGAAACCTTTTGGAGGATGTTTATATGCAACAGCCTGACATTTTTGTCATACCAAAACATACAGACATGGTTTGCAAGTTAAATAGATCCATTTATGGATTGAAGCAAGCATCGCGTTCTTAGAACCAACGTTTTGATGAGATCATAAAAGAATATGATTTCGTTCAAAACGAGGATGATCTTTGTGTATATAAGAAGGTTAGTGGGAGCGCACTGACATTCATTGTCCTTTACGTTGATGATGTATTGCTTATTGGCAATGACATTCTCATGCTACAATCGGTGAAAGCTTGGCTTTCATTAAAATTCTCCATGCAAGATCTGGGAGAAGCAGCCTTTATTCTGGGAATATAGATCTACCGAGATAGATCTAGATAGCCGCTTGGTCTCTCCCAGAGCACGTACATTGACAAAGTGTTGAAGAGATTCAATATGGAACAGTTTAAGAGGGGACTGTTTCCAGTGTCACTCTCTCTAAGAACCTAAGTCCTAAAACTCAAGATGAGAGAGACAATATTAGTCGGATCACGTACGCTTCTCTACAGTCGGATCGATCATGTATGCCATGATATGTACGCGACCTGATGTCTCCTATGCTTTAAACATATTTAGTCGCTATTAGGCCGATCCAGGTGATGGTCACTGGGTTACGGTTAAGAACATCCTTAAGTATCTTAGACGAACTAGGGATGCATTCTTAATCTATGGAGATGGAGAACTTGAGGTAACTGGGTTTACCGACGCAAGTTTCCAAATCGATAAAGACGACTGTAAGTCACAATCCGGGTATATATTGTGTTTGAACAACGAAGCAGTAAGCTGGAAATCTTCCAAGCAAAAGACTGTTGCCGATTCAACAATAGAAGCGGAATATATCGCTTTAACTGAAGCAGCAAAAGAGGCATTTTGGATCCGTAAATTCCTAATTGGATTAGGAGTAGTTCCGTTAGCAGCTGAGCCTGCTCCATTGTATTGTGACAATAACGAGGCTATAGCGCAGGCTAAGGAACCACGGTCTCATCAACGATCCAAGCATGTTCATCGACATTTCCATCTGATTCTTGAGATCATACATCGTGGCGATGTGAAGATCATAAAGGTCGCATCAGAGGATAACATTGCATATCCGCTGACGAAAGTTATTCCTCAGCAAAATTTTGAGCGACATGTACATAGTTCAGGTGTTAGATACTTGAGTGACTGGCTATAGGCCAAGTGGGAGATTATTGGACAATTATGACCCATAACGTCACTATTTGTAAAAGACATTGTGGTTTTTATACAAATTAACTATGTAATAATGGAAATTGCTATTTTACCATTTTGTAATTAGATTACTTGAATATATAAATGATAAAAGTCCTTATGATTAGTTCCGGATTATAAGATATGAGACAATATCAATCCACTAAGGTTTAATCATTAAATATCCCTAGTCGTGGTATTATCGAGATTGGACATCGATAATACGGAATAGACTAGTGTTGCACTTGTGCGCGTTATGGGAGCATAACGGCATAGTTCTTATATATTTAAGTATTGGATACTTATGCAAGTATGATAGGAGATTATGTTTACCGATGGTACGGAAACAGCTTTGCTTTGGATAGACCCCGCGGAATCCTATTGGTAGTTTGACTATGTGTCTATGGGAATTGACCGGTACTTACACACGCGTATAACGCAAGCGCAAGTATCGTTCAAGTAGTATAAAAAGTATCGATCCTACGAGAACTTAACAGGTATCAGGAAACTAAAATGGTAAATTTAAGATATATAAAAGGGGTAACCATAAATTATAAAGACCTAAGCCCAAGAGGTAAATAAAGATGCAAGAACATGAAGGTCGGAGGTTATGGTAGTTGAAACTCAGTAAAGAGAAAGAGAGAGTTAAATAGATAAATTAAGAGGGAGAATGTGAAAATTAGATCAAGCATATGGGGTTAGGGAAATATTTAGTAAGGTTATTCTTCTGTGCATTTAAATGGTGTGAGAAAGCCTAACCATTGATAGTATTAGTATATCAAAAGATTCGGAAGTACCAGGAATCAGAAAACAAGATAAGATAAGTGAGAAGGATGTATAACACTATTTGAGGGTATTAGAGCAAGTAACGTATTTTAGCAACACAATGGTTGCGTAGCAAATATAAAGAATAGTGAAGAAACCTTGGCATTCGACGGATCGTATATAACATTACTTATTAATTATAACACGAGACAATAGGTCGACAAAGGGACTACCAAATATTTAATTTTCAGTAATAAGGGTCGAAAAGAGTGTACCAGAAGAAGAGATTCCCAGGAATCATAATATTGAGGTCTGAATAGCAAAGTATAAAATAAGTAAAAGAAGATAAGAGTAGCAGAGACTAGATATCTTCAAACCAAGACGGACCTAAGAAGTTCAACATCAGAAGGGATTCGAGGGCGAATCCTAATTAAGGGGGGAGAATTATAACACCTCGGTAATCCTGACGACTGCTAAGTTATGGATGACATAATGCATGATATAAATCATGTTCAAGCATGTATGGACTCACGAAATTACTTTTCGGACATTCGATAAATTCCTCGTAGTTCCGATACAGAATTTATTTTAAGATTTTATACGGATAACCCTTAGTTTATAGGCCATAACTTTATCATACAATATCCAATTTTTGTGAACTTTATATCATCGAAAAGATAAGAGCGAGACCTACAACTTTCGTGTTGGACAGTTTACAAAATTAAACCAGATATAGTTCAAACATACAGCTCATAAATTTGGATGAATAGTATTCGAGGACTAATCTAGAGAATTCTCAAAGTTTCTAATTTTTTTCATAAAATCATTTTACAAACAGTCCTTTGTATAAAAAAGGGAGCACAATTCATTCATCCTTAAAAATTTGAAGAAGAGAGAAACGTGAGAAGGGAGAGAAAGAAATAAGAAGAAGAAAGAAGAGGGAGGCATCTCCCTTACCAAAACTAAAGAGGAAATAATGCAAATCAAACCACAACAAGCTAGAAAGAGGAATATCAAACTTAGAGGACTTGAATGGTGAAGGAAATCAAGTGATTTGAGGTCAGAAAATCTTGATCCAAAACTTGAATTGTGAATTTTTGAAGAGATAATGATATGTTAATGTTATAGCATACTAGAAATTGCATTGAGTTGGTTAGAGAACAAAGAAATTGATTGTACTAAGAAATGCCCAAATTTTTGAAAGTCTAAATGTTGAGTTAAAATAAAACTTATGAGATTAGAGGTTTATCTTGATGATGGAATATTGGTTTAGCATGTATGAGTGTTGATAATAATGAAGTGATTGTGTGAAATTTGTAGAGTGGGGGTGTTGGCTTTGCATTTTGGAATTTGGCAGTGGAGAGTTGAACATTGGCCTAGAATTAGACCAGCATCGCGACGCGTATGGGTTAACGTCGGGACACCGAGCTTGATGATGCTCTCTATTTCGGTTATGTCTTGTGAGCATCGCGATGCGGAAATAGAGGAGGCTCTCTACCTCAGTTCGGTCCATGTGAGCGTTGTGACGCCAATGGACCAGGGTCGCGACGCGCGACCTTTTTCTCATAATCAGATTCAGTCCATTTCATAATCATCTTAGGAAGTTAGTGTTGGGATTTATGTCCTAAAGCTTCATGTATTGTAAAACAGAATTGATTATTGTAATAATAATAAATGCATTATTCATTTTATCAAAGTTGTTTGATTTATATCGCATATTGTCCAATTATCTTGTTTACATTGATTACTATTATACCTTCAGACTTAGTGTATGTTTGATACACAAGAGGGTTTATGTCTGAAGTTAGTAATCTAAATAGTCCGTAGAGAGCAAATAAAGAGGGTACTTTGTTTTTGGTTTATCTATTGATGCGGTCTATTATATACTTGTATGACGACCTTGATCCGGGATCGTTCATGTAGTGACATATGAATGGACGCACCTTGTATGATGAGATCATATAGGACATGACTCAGATAAATACGAATTTCTTTTATATATGTTAACAGAACAAATTCATTTTATCTCTAACAGATCGTCATATATGGATTCGATTTAATCCTGAGTGTTACTACGAACTCTTGCATGACATGCTATGTCCTTCGATTTACTATGGTGAGGTTGGTGGTTGCATTCCCAGCCAATAACTATGTGTTTTTTGGGAATATGGTTTGATGTGTAGCTGGGAACGTTTACATAGATATGTGACCGGTGCAAACACACACGTATAACGCAAGCGTACGTATCGTTCAAGTAGTATAAAAAGTATCGATCCCACGAGGACTTAATACCTAAGCTATTAATTTTATGAGGTCAAATGATTACTAGTATCTAACAGGTGATTGATTGATTTGAAATGGTGACGATTCTAAATTTAAAAGCAAAATAAAATTGTCGAAAGTAGGTTTTAAGAAAATTCAATATTAAAAACTATCTCAGGTTTGGATTTCTTCCATATTATTTAAAGATGAAGTGGTTATCTTATAGCTGGGAAATATATGATTTATTAACCTGGAACACTAAATTATGTAAAAGCCTATTCCGATGGTCAATTACAAATACCCAGTATGACCCAATTGAACCATATGTCTATGTCAACCAAATTACCTGGATTCATTAAGATTAAGTTCCAATTAAGGCTACCCCCGTCCGACAGGTATATTCTTATTCTGTAAGGAAATCTATTAAAGGGTTATCTATCCTCAAGGAAGATCGTGGGCTATTGAGTCTAAGGTCTTAAACTTAAAATCCCTATGTCTAGTTCATTTTAAATTTACCTAGTCAATTTTATTAGTGGCCAGTTAATAAAAAGCATTAAGATTAAGACTCAATAAATAAATCTTTATATTACCCAAACTATAATCTAACCCCTTATAAACCGGTGATATTAAAAGTCATCACAAACCCAGATAACTAATTAGTTACAACACATAACTAGGGCTAGTAAAATAAAAGACATAAAGTAAAAATGCCAAAAGTAAAATGCGGTAAAGTAGAAATTGAAAAGTAAAATAAAATAAAATGAAATACTAAGTTAAAAGGAATTACTTTTACTATTTACTATTTTAGATATCTCTCATTAAATAATATATAAACTTGTGATAATATTACCAACCAGTCATATAGGCGGTAACCTGATTAAGTCAAATTAAGTCCAACCAGCCATTAAGGCGGTAATATTTGTCCATAATCCAGCCATAAAGGCGGAACCAAAATAAACCAGCCACAAAGGCGGAACCAAAATTAAATTACCAACCGACTAATCTGGCGGTATCCTGGATTAGTCAGGTTTAAACCAGATTAAATAAATTACCAACCGACCAATATGGCGGTATCTTTTTAAGTCAAATTTTAAATAGTGAATATATTATTTTTAAGGGAAATTAATCTAATAGTAATAGTAAAAGAATTACCTTTCACCTTAGCAAGGGAAGTTACCTCCTCATGGTTGAATAGTAAAAACTGTAAAATAAAGAAAGTAAATTACTAGTATTACAGAACGTAATTAAAATTAAATTACAAAACTTAAATTAAAAGAAACTAGAGAGAAGACTTCCTATTTACATCACAGAAATGAGAGAGAATGGTACATCTAAAACTGAAATCTCGAGCTCAATTTATAGACCCCGGTAGGCCTCCAACGTCGCGACGCCAAGGCCTTTGGCGTCGCGACGCCAGCTTCTTTTGGCGTGGCTTGCTAAGGGTTTGACCCGTGGCAATTCGGATAAGAAGATAAGGTGACACGTGGCCGAGGCGGGTAACAACTCAATTATTATGCTGACGTGGCACTGACATGGCGATGGCGACTGTCGGCACTATAGGATTGCGACACGTGGCACTTCATGATGGTTGATGATGACGTGGCGGTGAGGTTGGCATTTTGACTTGGTCAACTAATGATGTGGACGCTGACGTGGAGTGACACGTGGCACACGTGGCAATGGTGATTGTCGGCATCGTATGATGATGACACGTGACACGGCGCACGTTAGCAAATCGATGTGATGGTGACACGTGGCACGGCGCACGTTAGCAAAGTCAAACTTTTTATATTCTGACCTGTTGACCTAGCGCACATTAGCATGACCCGGTGCACGTTAGGCGTCGCGATGCCAAGGGCTTGTGCGTCGCGACACGCCCAAATTACCAAAATGCCCATTTTTCCAATTTTCACTATTTTGCTCCAAATCACCTCCTCCAGAATGTCCTGAAACTTTATTTATCTACAAAATAACACAAAACACATCAAAATATTCACAAAGCTCAAGAAACTATACAAAATATTAGGTTAAATGAGTGGGAAATAGTGATAGATTTACCAATCATCACACCCCCCAACCTAACATTTTGCTAGTCCTCGAGCAAACATAGAGTAAAATAACATAAAAATAAATTAACTAAGCCACTTTCGTAGGGATCACGGTTGCATTTAGCATATGCAACAAGCCTTTAAACTCATAGGTGTCCCTAGTGGACGAGTTGTAGTCTCGTGAGGGTTTACAGCAATGATACCCACAAACATTTTACAAAAGTAAAAAGAAAGTAAAACTAATGCAGACAAAAGCAAAAAGACAAGCGAAAAGAGAATAAAGAAGGTAGTGACTAATCAGGTTGGAAACTTCTACTCCAAGTTACTAGTTGTTTTGTTTCATTCTAAATTACTGAATAAGTAAATTCTCCGATTATATTTACCATTCTCCATATGCACAGCCAACAAAATATTAAACAACTCATTTTTGCCCACAATAGTCACAAGTGCAGTTGATAAGAGAGTAATATTTTTGTCCTAAAGTTCTATCAGAATTCAAACCTTTTTGCAGCAATGGAATAATTTTTCTCATTTTTCTGATTTTTTCTTTGATTTTTGATTTTTTTTTATTTATATACAATATCTTCCGTCTATGTAGCGAGTGTTGGGTTGGTGGCTCCCAAACCAGTTGGCTTTAGGGCACCAGGTGTTAAGACACCCCTACGGACTTAATTACTCAGACTTCAGATATATATATTTTTGCAGCATCTTTGATCCATGTAGCGAGCTTTGGGCCAGTGACTCCCAAACCAGTTGGTTTTAGGGCACTAGGTGTTAAAACACCCTTACACACTTAATAACTCGGATCTCAGATTTTTTTTTTTTTTACTCCATTGATTTTGAGATGCTTCCTCCAATTAAATTAGAGCACTGAATATTACAAACTTTTCAATTACAGTTCATGTCCGTATGTTACTATGCATGTTGATAATACTTGTCAACTAAGCATATGAAAATCCATTTTAGTTAGTTTTATGGAGAATTCACAAATTAAATAATTCAAAAGGAAATAAATAAAAATTAACTTGTTTCGAAATAGGTTTGAGATACGTCTCAGGAGTGGAAATTCCTTACTCAGCTATCTCTTACCAATTTAACCTTTTAGTCAAAATAAAATACAATATATTTGTATTTTTTTCGAAAAATTTTGGATTAAAAATAAAAATAACACACACAAAATTAAAAACAAGGTACTGATCAACTAATTCCCTGCACAAAACCTAAATGAGACATTGTCCCCAATGTCTTAAACAGTAGAAGAAGAGTTTAGAAGATAATACATGGTTAGCTGAAATTCTACAGGAAATTAAGGTTAAGATCCAGATTAATCCGACGCCTCTTACCACAATCGTCCTCAGACCAATTTATCTTTGAAAGGATAGGGTCAACTTGTGGTTCATAGGCTAAGAGTTGGTCTATTAGTTCAGGAGCAGTTCTGGCAGTAAAGAGTAGTTCTTTTAAAGGTTTTGACACGAATCCATTTCTTCAGGCATCATCAAGAAACACACAAAGAAAATCATAAAATCCATCAACGTTAAACAGCCCAATTGGTTTCTGGTGTATGTTCAAGTTCGTCCAAGATAGCACTATAAAAATTTCCTCCAATGTGTCCAAGCCACCTGGCAAAGCAATAAAAGCATCAGCACGGTTAATCATTTCTACCAGTTGTTCAGACATACCTGGCACGATCAATTCCTCTTCGTTTGATGGTTCAATAAGATTTGCTTCTGCCAAGGGTTTTGGGATGATTCCCAAAACATGACTGCATTCTTCCTGTACGGCCTTTGAAACGATCCCCATTAGTCCAAGATTGCCTCTGCCATATACTACGTGCATATTTCTTGCAGCTAAGACTCGACCCAATTATTGTGCTGCTTCTACGTATTTTGGTTTAGTACCAACACTACTACCGCAAAACACACAGATGTTTTCAACTCGTCTTCTTGAAGTGGCTTCCATGTTTTACTCTGGATGTCTTCAAAAGTGCAATGATGAGTTGAATTTATAATACCTGAAAAGGGTGAGTAAAATAATAGCACTAGTACCTGCCAAATGACAATTATTAGTTAAACAAATCGTGATAGTCAAAAAGGTCTGGATCTTGTCGGAGAAAATAAAAGAAAACAACAAACAAATCACAATTATTAGGAAAAGACAAAGGGATATAATATTTACAGCTTGATTAACGTCTATGCGTCAGGGACAAGCTTCCCATCCAATTTTCTTATAAATTGGCAAACATGGTCTTTTTTAGTCAGATTCCTAAGACTTAACTGTTGTCTTTCTTTTTGAAATTGTATATGTAATTTGCGAAAGGCTATGTGAACATATGCACTGGATGCGTCTCAAGAGTCGAAGATATATCATCTAAAGACTCCTTACTCAAGCCATCCCTAATGAATTTAATTTTGTCTTCGCGATTATCAGACACCATTCCTAAACGTTATGTAACAAACACCCATTTGCTTAGCTCTACGTTTCTTTGCATAGGTGCTTCTTCCAATACCAGGCAGATGTGAAATAAAAGAGTCAGAAGACTCACCTGCTAATCGGACTCATGCTTAAATTACCCAACGAATGTCATTAGGAACACCATTGATTGTCAGTAACCTCATCCGTTCCAAGCGAGCTTTGTAAACTTTCATCAGAGATTTTTGAGGGAGAGAAGGAAATTGCTTGTGAAGATTTGCTAGAGCTTCTTCCATCTTGAAATGAATTAATCTGCAAAAACTAAACACACCAAATTAAATCACACCAAATCACAATATATACAAAAATTGCATGGGTTGCCTCCCTGCGAGCGCTAAGTTTAAAGTCGTCAGCTAGACGTGACTGGCTGAACGTTATGCTGGATCTGAAAGTATGACACTTTCTTTTTATCGCTCAAATGATTCTCCCCAGTAGTGCTTGACACGCTGACTGTGTTAAATTTGAATGTGTTGTTGGTGTTGGGATCCAGTAACTCAACAGCTCCATAAGGTAAAACCTGAGTGATCACAAAATGACCTGACCACCTAGATTTCAACTTTCCAGGGAAAAGTTTCAACCTCGAGTTGTACAACAACACCTACTCCCTTGGTTCCAACTGTCTGTGCATTATTTTTCGGTCATGCCATTTCTTTGTCTTTTCTTTGTATAATCTGGCATTCTCATAGGCCTGTAGACGAAACTCCTCCAATTCATTGAGTTGATGAAGTCATTTCTCTCCTGCAGCTTGTGAGTCAAGATTCAACTTCTTCAGTGCCCAGTACGCCTTGTGTTCAAGCTCAACTGGCAGATGGCATGCTTTCCCAAACACCAATCGATATGGGGACATACAAATGGGTGTCTTGTAAGCTGTCCGGTAGGCCAATAATGCATCATCTGTTTTTGTTGATTAGTCCCTCCTTGTTAATCCAACGGTTCTTTCTAGGATTCTTTTGATTTCCCTGTTTGAAACCTCAATCTGTCCATTTGATTGTGGATGGTAAGCTGTGGAAACCTTGTGAGTAACTCTGTATTTGGATAATAGTGCATCAAAGTATCTGTTGCAGAAATAAGAGCCACCATCACTGATGATTGCACGAGGTTTTCCAAACCAAATGAAAATGTTCTTTTTTAGGAATTTGATCACCACTTTTAAATCATTGGATGGCAATGCAATTGCTTCAACCCATTTGGAGATGTAGTCTACAGCAACCAGGATGTACAGGTTTCCGAATGATGGAACAAAGGGTCCCATGAAATCTATACCCCACACATCGAATATTTCCACTTCTAGAATATTTTGCAATAGTCCTTCGTTTCTCCTAGAAATATTCCCGTTCTCTAGCACCTGTCACATTGAAAAGCAAAAAGATAAGCATCTTTAAAAAGAGTGGGCCAGAACAAACCTGATTGTAGGACTTTGGCTGTAGTTTTGTTTCCGCTGAAGTGTCCGCCATATGGTGATGAATGACAGTGCTGCAAAACATTGTTGATTTCCTCTTGTGGAACACACCGTCTTAATAATTGATCAACATAACTTTTGAACAGGTACGGTTCATCCCAGACATAGTGCTTGACTTCTTTAAAGAACTTCTTCCGTTGCTGAGTTGTCCATTCCAACAGCCATTTTCCTGACACAATGTAGTTGACATAGTCAGCATGCCAAGGGACTTACTATTGTTTCATGGCAAACAGTTGTTCATCTGGAAAAGTTTCTTTGATTGACAGATCTTTGGCAGCTGTTTCTCCATTATCGAGCCTCGATAGATGATCTACCATCTGATTCTCTGTTCTTTTCCTGTCTCTAATCTCCACGTCAAATTCTTGCAGAAGAAGTATCCAACGGATCAATCTGGGTTTGGCATCTTTCTTCGTGATCAGATATTTGATTGTTGAATGATCTGTGTAGACCACCACTTTGGAACCCAGCAGATAGGAGCGGAGTTTGTCAAAAGCGTACACAACTGCGAGTAACTCCTTTTCGGTGGTTGTGTAGTTGAGTTGAGCTTCATTCAAAGTTCTGTTGGAATAATAAATGGTGTGGAAAATCTTTGCTTTACGTTGTCCCAAAACTGCACCTATAGTAAAATCACTAGCATCGCACATCACTTCAAATGGAATGGTCCAGTCTGGTGCTACTATGATGGGGCAGAGACCAGCTTCTGTTTTAAGATCTCAAAAGCTTCATGGCATTCTTTGGTGAAGTTGAAAGGCACATCCTTCTCCAGAAGATTGCAAAGAGGTTTTGTAATTTTGGAAAAGTCTTTGATAAATCTTCTGTAAAAACCTGCATGTCAAGAAAACTTCGAATACCTTTTACTGATGTTGGTGGAGGTAGTTTTTCAATTGTCTCTATCTTTGTTTTGTCTACCTCAATCCCCTTTTGTGAGATCCGGTGTCCAAGAACAATACCTTCTTGCACCATAAAGTGGCATTTTCCCAGTTGAGTACCAGGTTTGTATCTTCGCACCTTTGTAACACATGTTCCAAATTTTACAAACAATGGTCAAAAGAATCTCCAAACACAGAAAAGTCATCCATGAACACCTCCATACTCTGCTCCAGCATGTCTGAGAATATGGCCATCATGCAACGCTGAAAAGTGGCGGGGGCATTACATAATCCAAATGGCATCATGTGGAAAGCAAAAGTACCATAGAGACATGTAAATGTGGTTTTATCCTGATCTTATGGGGTGACGGAAATCTAATTGTATCCTGAATTCTGTCAAGAAAGTAATAGAATTCATGTCCCGCCAATCTGTCTAACATCTGGTCAATGAATAGTAGCAGAAAATGGTCATTTCTCGTGGCTTTATTCAGCTTTCTGGAGTCCATGCATACTCTCCATCCAGTCACCGTTCTTGTTGGAATCAGCTCGTTCTTTTCATTGGTAACCACAGTAATTCCTCCTTTCTTCGGCATACACTGCATAGGACTTACCCAACTGCTGTTTGAGATAGAGTAAATGATACCAGCATCTAACCATTTGATGAATAATTTCTTCATGACTTCCTTCATGATTGGATTGAGTCTCCGTTGATGTTCCACTGTGGGTTTGTACTCATCTTTCATCAGGATCTTGTGCATGTAAAATGATGGACTAATGCCTCGAATGTCTGTTATAGTTCAGCCAATGGCTTTCTTGTGCTTTCGTAACACTCTCAGCAATTTTTCTTCCTGCTCCAATGTTAGCGAAGATGAAATAATAATAGGTAATTCATAAGAGTTTCTAAGAAATGCATACCTGAGATGACTCGGAAGTAACTTCAGCTCCAACTGTGGTGGTTCTTCAATCGAGGGCTTGATCCGGTCTTTCTTTGGCAGTTCCAAGCTTTCAACTGGTGGTGTCACTTTGAATCGGAATAGTTTGTCAAGGTAGTTGATACATTCCAGGATTTCAGCATCTACCTCACTGTCAGTCATGTTGGTGATGCAAGCTTCGAGTGTATCTGTGGGATTTAGCTCAGTATCCTGAACGATACTGTCAACAACATCAACTCTAAAGCATTCTTCTTCATTTTCATCGCTCGGGAATTTCATGGCTTTGAAAACATTAAATGTAACTTCTTGGTCCTGCACTTTTATTGTCAGTTCTTCTTTTTGTACATCAATCACAGTTTTACCTGTAGCCAAGAATGATAGGTACTTCTTTGTCTTCTTCCATGTCAAGGATGATGAAATCTGCTGGAAGAATGAGTTTGTCGACTTTGACCAGCACATCTTCAACAACACCTCTTGGAAATGCGAGTGTTCGGTCAGCAAGTTGTAACGAGACTGAGGTAGGCATTACTTCTCCAATCTGCAGTTTCATGTAAATAGAAAAAGGCATCAAGTTAACACTAGCACCTAAATCACATAAATCCTTGCCGATATAATGTTCTCCAATGGTGTATGGAACTGTGAAACTGCCAGGATCTTTCAAATTCGGGGGAAGTTTCCTCTGAATAATGGCACTGCATTCTTCCATCAATGCTACTGTCTCGTAGTCTCCCAATCTTCATTTTCGTGAAAGAATGTCTTTCATGAATTTTACATAGCGGGGCATTTCTTCCAAGGCTTCTGCAAATGGAATGTTGATGTGAAGCTTTTTGAACACCTCCAGGAATCGAGAAAACTGCTTGTCCAGTTTGTTTTTCTGAAGTTGTTGAGGAAAAGGTGGAGGTGGAATGATTCTTTCTGGTTCTTTTTCCTTTGCTTCTTTTTCCTCCATCTGTTGCTCTGCTTCTTTTGGAACTTCTTCTTTGGACATCTTGATTCCAACATCTTTTTTTATTTCAGTACCACTTTTCAAAGTAATGGCTTGACATTGCTCCTTCCCTCGGTTCCTTGGATTGGGTTCTGTGTTGCTGGGAAGATTACCTGGCGGTCTGTAACTCTGAGCATTGGCCAGTTGTCCGATTTGATTCTCCAGTGCTTTGATTGAAGCTGATTGGCTCTGAAAGATAGCATCATATTTTTTTAACTGAGCCAGCACTTCTGCTATTCCTGGTTCATTTTCCTGCTCCTGGTCTTTGTTCGGTTGTTGGAATCCAGGTGGTGGATAGTTCTGCTGTTGGCCTGAATTGTTGCTCCATGAAACATTAGGATGATTCCTCCACCCTGGGTTGTAGGTGTTGGAATATGGATTGTTCCCCTGTCTGTTTAAATTGTTGACATAATTCACCGTCTCTTCAAGTTGGTTCGACTCTGGTGCTCCTCCATATGGTGAACTTGTGGATCCAGTGGTAAGAGTCTCCATGAATTTGCATATCTGATCTAGCTTGGCGTTGACTGCTGTATTGGCTCCACTTTCATAAATTCCTGCAATTCTTTGGATCATGCTCCTTTCTGTTGGCCACAAGGAATTGTTGTTGGCCATTTCTTCGATTAGTTCCCAGGCTTGATCTTCTCCTTTCGCCATTAAAGCTCCTCCAGTAGCAGCATCGATTGTGGTTCTCATTATTCCAGAAAGTCCATTATAGAATGTTTGGACTTGAAGCCATTTTGGAATCTCATGGTGAGGACATTTCCGGAGCAAATCTTTATACCTTTCCCAAGATTCGTAGAGAGTTTCGGAGTCTTGTAGCACAAAGGATGTGATGCCATTCCTCATCTTTCCAGTTCTGGCTAGTGGAAAGTACTTTGCAAGAAATTTGGTGGCTAAAGTGTTCCAAGTTGTGACGTAACCTGCTGGTAGTGAATGTAGCCAAGCTTTAGCTCTGTCCTTCAATGAGTATAGAAAAACACACAGTCTCATTGCTTCTTCAGCTTCTCAGTTGTAATTGAAAGTGCCGCAAACTTCCAGGAAGTTGCTGATGTGGGCATTAGGATCTTCAGTTGCATTCCCCCCAAACTGAACTGACTGCTGAATCATCTGAATGCAAGTTTTGATGTCACCCGTATTTTCTGGTAAGAGAGGAAGTACAATACATTAAATGAGTCTTTCAACCACCGGAATGGTTCTGTCTCGAATGGGAATTGGTGGTGCAACCTCTAAAGGTTCAGGTTCCATGTTAACAATTGCTCCTTGGCCTTCTCGCCGTTCCCTTCTCAACTGTCTGATGGTTCTTTCAATTTCCGGGTCAAGCGGTCGAAGTTCAAAGCTTCTAGTTCGTCTCATGAAGTTTCTGAGAACCTGAAACACAAGAAAACAAAAACAATAATTAAAAGAAAATTAGATACAAGTAAAGCTATCTAACCTTAAAACTAATAATGAAAGATAAATAAGTCCCCGGCAACGGCGCCAAAAACTTGACCGGTGCAAACACACGTAAAACACAAGCGTACGTATCGTTCAAGTAGTATAAAAAGTATCGATCCCACGAGGACTTAATACCTAAGCTATTAATTTTATGAGGTCAAATGATTACTAGTATCTAACAGGTTGATTGATTGATTTGAAATGGTGACGATTCTAAATTTAAAAGCAAGTAAATAAAATTGTCGAAAGTAGGTTTTAAGAAAATTCAATATTAAAAACTATCTAGGGTTGTGATTTCTTCCAATATTATTTAAGATGAAGTGGTAATCTTATAGCTGGGAAATATATTGATTTATTAACCTGGAACACTAAATTATGTAAAAGCCTCTTCCGATGGTCAATTACAAATAACAGTATGACCCAATTGAACCATATGTCTATGTCAACCAAATTACCTAGATTCATTAAGATTAAGTTCCAATTAAGGCTACCCCCATATTGGACAATTATGACCCATAGCGTCACTATTTGTACAGATCATGGTGTTGTTGTACAAATTAACTATGTGACAAAGGAGATTGCACTCTATCATTTGTGATTAGATCACCTAGATGTATAAATGATAGGAGGTCCTTATGATTTGTTCCTGGACTGAGAATGATATGAGACAGTATCAGTCCACGAAAGATAAATCATTAAATATCCCTAGTCAGAGCATTGTCAAGATTGGACATCGATAAATGCGTAAAAGACTAGTATTACACTTGTGGGCGTTGTGAGGGCACAACGGCATAGTTCTCATATATTTGGGTATAGGATACTCATGCAAGTGTAATAGGAGGTTGTGTTTTACCGATGGTACGGGAAACAGCTTCGCTCTCGATAGACCCCCTCGGAATTCCATTGGTAGTATGAATATGTGTCTATGGAACTCCGAAATCAGGGTAGGTGTGTATTTGGTCTTAACCTGAGACTTGCACCGCTAATACTTGCGACAATCAATATACTTTGGTTGCAGTCGTCCAGGACTTTAACAAGTTTTGTGTATGCCAATGATGTGTATATTGAGAATCGTAGTGTATTGGGTGTGATGTCGAGATGGAAGTATCACTCCAGTCATAGTGGAGATGATGGTCACATAGGATACGAAACTCGTTCTCTTATATGCTCAAGCTATCGGGATATTATGACTAGGTCATGTTTATCCGATATAGAGACAAGTTACCACAGATCCGATATGTGCTTCGTACGGGGCAGACACAATTCCAGCCCCAGGCCTAGCACGTGACATCCGATACTGTATCGACATACACAATACTACGTATAATACGCCTGATATAGATCCTTTATTCCTGTAAGGATGTTTCCGGAGAATTGGGTAGGCATGGCGCTTTGCTAGAGGCCAACCGTGTCTTGTAAATCGGTATAAACGTAGTATTTGGTACTTACGTGTTCGGATAGTCCGACGATCGAATTTGCTGCCAACATATCCGGGGATCTCATGGGTTGCTTCCCAATGATTCACCGATGACGTATGACTCGCACTCTTAATTAATCTGGGATTAATTAGAAGAGAGAGAAAATTAATCTGGGATTGATTGCAGAGATATTTTATCTGGGATAAATATCAATTAAAGAGAGATAACGACTAATTGGAATTAATCGAAGAATTAATATATTCGATATATTAAACGAAACTAGATTTCGACACGGAATTAAAATTAGATTTTAATTCGGGCGAACAAATTAATTTAGAATTAATTCGTTAGCGACGTGAATAGTAATTATGCTAGGCATGATTATTTAATTAAATTAGATTTAATTACGTCGCAACAGAAAATTCGTTAATTTAGAATTAACGAACCCGAGTCCGGGATTATTTGCGAGCGCATTCTCATTTCTAATTCGAGTGCGGCACGCAAGTCAAATCAAGCGTCAAATCGCTAGTCGCAACTAACGTCACATCATTCGTCAATCAAGTGATGGATGTCTTTCACTTTGAGTGATTGACGCAAGTCACTATTCACTGATTGATGGATTGATGGAGTGATAGAAGTGGTTGGTGCCATTATTACTTGACTTTTTGAAAGCCAAATGCACATGAAATGAATTTGAAATTCAAATGTGTGTATTAGATACATAAATTTGGAATCAAACCATACAATTCTCTCATTCTCTCATTTCTCTCTCTCTCGCCCAAGAGGGCTAATTTCTCCTCTGTTTTGGCATTCCACTACCATGAACCAAGGATGAAATGGGAAGCAAGAGTCGAGATTTTGTGGCAAAATCGGGAGTGCTAGCACACTACGAAGTCATGTGAAGGTGATAAGGAAGTCCATCCATGAGCCGGGAATCTTTCGACGAAGCTTGGAGCTTGACGAAGGAGCTCAAATGGCCGAAACCAGTGAGCCGCACACCCTCACTGCCGAGCAGTCCACTGCCGAGCAAAAAGAATTTTTGTTGCCTACCGAGTCGCTCAACCGCTCGATGTAAGTATTCCGCAACTTCGTCGTTGTTATTCGCACATGTTTCGTGCTTTTGATTCGATCCTTGGGACCGTAGAACTCCAACAATGGTATCAGAGCGTTGTTAAAAGCATGAAACGAACTTAGGGATTAAAATTGGGTAAAATGTATTTGAGCATGATTTGAATTAATTGGATGTTTGAGTATGCTTAATACATGTTTTATTGAGGATTGATTTGATCAATTTGATGAAATGGTGTTTGGAACATTTTTTCCCCAAAATTTTGGCTTGGCCGAATGGTGCCCTAATTGTGATCTTGGTGATTTTTGTTTTTTGATTCATTGGATAAGTTGGAAACAATCGGGAAATGTTGATTGCGGATTTAATTTGATTGAAACTGAATTGATTTGGAAAATCCCACTTGGCCGAGACTTTGAGCATGGAATTGGGTTTGATTTTGATCAAAATGTGTTGGACACTAATTGATGTAAAAGAGCATGATTAATTGTATAAATTGATGTTTTAGAAATGTTAATTTGGGTGATTAATCATGAAATACACTTTAGGTTAATTAAATGTGAAATTAGATTTTTTTGTATTTAATTATAATTGGGCCTTAAAATTGGATTGGGCTTGTTATGTTGTAATTGGGCTAATTGGGCTTTGTTGTACAAAGTTGGGTTTATGCCAAATTGGTTGGATCCAATTAGGCCCAAAACCGCTTCCATAAAGCCCAAATGCGACTTAATGGACCTTTAAAGTTTAATTGGGCCTAATGGGCCTAAATTGATTTCTAGGCTTATGGGGTAATTCCCGGATTGGATTTTGGTTATTCGGTTTGACCCGAGTTGACCAAAAGTCCACGCCTTAAGAAATTAATTAAAAGCCCATTGGACTTTAATTAAATTGACGTTGGACGTTAATCGGGCTTTGAGACCCGTAACGATTAAATTTGGAATTTAAGTCGTAAAAGGTTTATTATTAAAGTGTAATATTTAATTTGGAATTAAATAGCGAATTAGAATTGAATGCATATTAAATTGGATTTAATGATGTAGTTTAATTTAATTCGAGAATTCGTACTTTGAGTACTTATTCGCAAAAACGAGTTTGACTCGAACAAAATCAAATCGTTGTTTGAACAATGGATGATCACTAATTATCAAATTAATTAATTTGATTAGATTGATTGATAGCATGCTTGTGTGAATACATGGCTGTGATGCATGGATAATGTATATCGGATGGATATTAGATGGGTGGGGCAATTTTAGAAATTGTTGTAATAAATTTGATTTATTAAATTAGACATGCGTGTCCAGCCTTATTACCTCTCAATTCTTTGTATTCTCTTCTCACTATTCCCCTCAATGTAAATGAGGTTTCTTTAGAAGTGTAGTGTAACGAGTAGAAGTAAATACATGTGCTAGCGGGAGAGAGAAAGGGAGAGATTTGATCTAGGATCAATGTGTAAAGTATCCATCCGCATATCATTATTATTTTATTATACGTGCTTTATTATGTGTTTAGAATGAATGTTTAAGGGTGTATGATGATGAGACCTTAACAAAGATAATAAATTGGTTGCCAATTTGCACGCGAAAAACCCTCGCTAAATATTAAGCGTCTTTCCTTCCATTGAGTGATTCTCACTCAAGATCCGAGACTGGCATTGGCTTGTTGGCCAAAGTCAAGGCCTTTGTCCGTCGAGGATGTGTTTGAATCACGAAGGCTTTGTTCCATATCAGTGTCTTGTCCAAGTTGTGGTTTGTTGGCCAAAGTCAAGACCACTTCTTGTCCATCGACATTAATTACAAAGCTTTCCATGGTCAATGGGTCGCGCTTGACTGGGATCACTAAGTTTGTTATGCCAAAGCCAAGGCTTAGCTGATTCAGAGGAAAAAGGTTAGGCAATACATTGGATGTATTGGCATATATAATATATATGCTTCGGACTTGGATGTCCCCCTACCGGATCTAGGAATTGGATTGGATCCAATCGATCTTAGAGATCTACCTAGTTAATTATCATACAATTTTTTGGCCAAAGTCAAGATTGTGTGATATTTAACGGGATCCTAGCCCACTAGGAAACGAGGTTTCCCGAGTACTCGACGGAGGGTTAGAGGCTCACCGAAAAATAGTGGGAGGCAAGAATTGAATTTGCAATATTCGTTTAATTACTTGCCATACGCGCTCATTCAAATATCATTTGTCATATAAATTAAATGTTAGTTTGACTAATACTTAAATTGTTGTTTTAATAAATAGTTGGACTATATTTAAACTATTCATTTATAGTTGATTTTATAATTGGATTATAGTAATCAATATAATTATTTTAATTTTTAAATTATATTTGATTAAATAGTTGGACTATTGTAATCATTATAATAAATAGTACCTAAATCGTTGATTAAATAGTTGGACTATTAAAATCAAGATAAATTGAAAGATTGACATTTAAAACATAATCCTGGGGAAAATGTATTTAAATGGTTTAATTTTCAAATTGGGAATAAGTTTCAGGATGGTCCTGGAAAATAATAAGTTACTTTATTTGATAAAATAACATATTAGGCCTAAGCCCGGAGTTAAGCAAACAGTAGAGCATAATCTTTGGAAGATTTATGTAATGATAACTTAAGTGCTTAATTCATTAAGCTTGTCGCCAGTAGACTCCTTAATTTCTGAATCAGAACTAAGAATTAGATTCTTAAAGTATGATAATGAAATTGAAGGATCTTCATAAATCTATCTTTAGATTTTAGAAGTACTAAATTGCAATAATAACTCTTGGAGAGTTAATGACTATTCTCAAGGAGACAAAGTCAAAGTTTGCAATTAGGCAAGTAGCACAAGGCGCACCTTACTTCGATATTCTAGAAATCTGAGGCTAGGCCAAAGGCTTCTGGAATGTGGAAAAAGGGCAAAGGTAAAATCATTATAATCTTCTGGGAAGATAAAGACATATCCCAAAATGTCTGCCTAAATGTGGCAAACGGGATCGCGGAAGCGTGACTGCCGTTTAGACAAAGCAGACATGAAGGAATTGAAGACGAGCAAGGCTCTGACTTCAAATATGTTTGTCACGTTATGTTCACTACTAGTATTAAAATTGGATTTTAGATACTTAGTGTGATACATAGATATATACTGTTTTTCAGAATCTGCTGTGAGCAGGATACTGACTTCAGTTGAGATTTATCTGCGAATTGGAAACGGGACGAAAGTCGCTGTTTTAACAGTAGATACCTAATTTTAGGAACTACCCTTCGGGTCTGTACCTAAAATTGTAAACTGTTATAATGTAACTAGTTTGACTAGAAACATTATCTCTATATCAGTGTTTAACCCGCTGCGGGTGAACCTTTATATTCTAGAACACTAAAGTGTTTTATTATATAAAGATGATATTGAGATAAACACATTAAATGTGAATAACATAATTTATATTTTGAATATAAATAAAATCTCAAATATATAACATGACAAACAAACAGCTCAAACTGATTTGATCAGAAGAAACTGACAAGTGGTATTGTTGTCTGGGACACAATTAAACAAAGACTCGTATATCCATACTTTCGAAGAGTGGGTACTCGGACTAATTTGATTCCATTCAAAAAAAAGTCTATGAATCTGGTTTATTAGGCAAAGTGGCTAAAACACCTTTACTTGGTAAAAGTGAAACTGCCACCGATCTATTAGCCCTAGTTCATGGTGAAGCAAGTGGGCCCATGTCTAGCTAGGCTAGATGTGGATATGAATATTTCGTGACCTATACGGATGTGGCATCGCGTAATGGTTATGTGTTTCTTTTGAAGAACACAATCGGAAACTTTTAAGTTTCGACACGAAATAGACAAATAGATCGGCTAAAGTATTAAACACGGTCACGGTAAGACCGTAATGGAAAATACTTAAGCAATAAGTTTCTAATATACTTGAAAGAGTAAAGTATTCTTTCAATGAGGACTCCTCCCGGAACACGTCAAAGTGACGGTGTGTCTGAACTGAGTAACCGAATTTTGTTGGACATGATAAAGGTTAATCATAAGTCGCTCTGAGCTACTATTTCCTTCAACGGATAAGCATAAACAGTGAAAAACTTATTTAGAATAAGGTTCCATTAAAATCTGTTTGACAGATTTCATATTAGATATGAACGGGAAAGAAATTGGGTTTCTCATTCCTAAAACATTTGGGTATGCTAGGCATATGTTTGGATGATACCAAACTAAAACCCAAATTGGATAAGTGTCAATTGTAGGTTATCCTAGAGATACATAAGCATAGTACTTATACATCTCACAAGAGAACAATTAGATTGTTGCTCGCCATGCGGTTTTCCTAAGAGAAATACTGATATGCAGTGGTAAGTGGGAGGATAGTATAACTCGAGAAAAATCGGAGTGATACTGTTCAAGGCACTAATTCCTAATGGAACACAAATAGTTCATCAAGGAAGAAACTATATCATTAATCTTCGAATACACAAGAACCACGTATGTCGGAGAGAGTCAGAAAACAACCTGGGGTATTGGTTTCTGATCTCACCTCATTAAGATTTCTATCTTATTAAGGAATACCAACTGACTACGTATGAGGAAGTGATACAAGGTATCGACTCCCTATTATGGCAAAGTGCCATGAATATCCGAAATGGATTCCATGTATATCAACAAGTTTGGATACTAGTTGATGTACCACAAGGCATTGTGCCTATTGGTACTGTATAAGTCTTCAAGGAAGACATACCTGGAAGGCAACATACCAACGTACAGAGCTAGGCTTGTAGCGGAAAGGTATCGTTATCAACATTGTGTTGATTACGATTGAACCTTTTACCTGTTGCCACGATAAATCCATTTGGATAATGTTTGCTAATGCTGCATGTTTCATTAGTGAAATATGTCAGCTAAATGGCAAAATCGTTTTCCTGAAAATGAAACCTTTCGGAGGATGTTTATAATATCCTAACGATTTTGTCGTACCAAAACTAGCAAACAAGTTTTGCAGGTTAATCGATCCATGTTTGGATTGAAGCAAGCATAGATTCTTGGAATTGTCGTTTTGATGTAATCATAATGGAGTATGATTTAATTCAAAACGAAAGGATTCTTGTGTATATAAAGAGGGTTAGTGGGAGCGCACTGACAGTGGTGTCCTATAAATAATGATAATATGTCATTTCTTGGAAATGATATTCCTATAAAACTATTGGTGAAAGCTTGGCTTTCGAGAAAACTCTCTGAGAACCGTACATTGAAAAATGTATGCGACCTGGTGTCTCATACGCTTTGAGCATATGGATTCACAAACAAGCCAATTCAAGTGATAGTCACTGGATTGATGTTAAGAACATCCGTTAGTATCTTAGAGAACTAAGGATGTTGTCTTAATCTATGGAGAAGGAGAACTCGAAGTGACTGGGATCACTACTGCAAGTTTCCCAACCGATAAAGATGACTACAAGTCACAAAACGGTACTATACAGTTTGAATAACGGAACAGTAAGCTGGAAATCTTCCAAGCAAGATATTGTTACCGAATAAACAACAAATGCGGGTTATTGCTGCAGCTGAGGCGGCAATAGAAGCCTTCTGGGTCGATAAACAAATCTAATTAGATTAGATATAATTTTGTTAGCAGCTGAGCTAGGCTTGAGCACAGGCTAAAGAATTAATGGTCTTATCAACGATCTAGATAAATACTTCGATATTCATCTGATTCGTTCGGATCATATATCGTGGCGATGTGATGATCGAATAAATCGCATCAGATGATAATCATACAAATCCGCTGACGAAAGCATTTCTCAGTAGTTTGAACCAACCGTACATAGTTCGGGTGTAAGACACTCGAGTGACTGGTTATAGGCCAAGTGGGAGATTGTTGGATAATTATGACCTATAGCGTCACTATTTATACAGATCATGGGGTTGTTGTACAAATTAACTATGTGACAAAAGAGATTGCACTCTTATCGTTTGTGATTAGATCACCTGGATGTATAAATGATAGGAGGTCCCTATGATTTGTTCCTGGACTGAGAATGATATGAGACAGTATCAGTCCACGAAGGATAAATCATTAAATATCCCTAGTCAAAGCATGTCGAGATGGACATCGATAAATGCGTAAAAGACTAGTATTACACTTGTGCGCGTTGTGAGGGCACAACGGCATAGTTCTCATATATTTGGGTATATGATACTCATGCAAGTGTAATAGGAGGTTGTGTTTTACCGATGGTACGGGAAACAGCTTCGCTCTGGATAGACCCCATCGGAATTCCATTGGTAGTATGACTATGTGTCTATGGAACTCCGAAATCAGGGTAGGTGTATTTGGTCTTAACCTGAGACTTGCACCGCTAATACTTGCGACAATCAATATACTTTGGTTGCGGTCGTCGAGGACTTTAACAGGTTCTGTGTACGCCAATGTTGGGTATATTGAGAATCGTAATGTATTGGGTGTGATGTCGAGATGGAAGTATCGCTCCAGTCATAGTGGAGATGATGGTCACATAGGATACGGAACTCGTTCTCTTATATGCTCGAGCTATCGGGATATTATGACTAGGTCATGTTTATCCGATTATAGAGACTAGTTACCAGAGATCCGATATGTGCTTCGTACGGGGCAGACATAATTCCACCCTCAGGCCTAGCACGTGACATTCGATATTGGATCGACATACACAATATTATGTATAATACGCCTGATATAGATCCTTTATTCCTGTAAGGAGGTTTCCGGAGAATTGGGTAGGCATGGCGCTTTGCTAGAGGCCAACCTTGTCTGGTAAATTGGTATAAACGTAGTACTTGGTACTTACGTGTTCGGATAGTCCGACGACCGAATTTACTGCCAACATATCCGGGGATCTCATGGGTCGCTTCCCAAAGATTCACCGATGACATATGACTCACACTCTTAATTAATCTGGGATTAATTAGAAGAGAGAGAAAATTAATCTGGGATTAATTGCGGAGATATTTTATCTGGGATAAAATATCAATTAAAGAGAGATAACGATTAATTTGGAATTAATCGAAGAATAATATATTCGATATATTAAACGAAATTAGATTTCGACGCGGAATTAAAATTAGATTTTAATTCGGGCAAACGAATTAATTTAGAATTAATTCGTTAGCGACGTGAATAGTAATAATGCTAGGCATGATTATTTAATTAAATTAGATTAATTACGTCGCAACGGAAAATTCGTTAATTTGGAATTAGCGAACCCGAGCCCGGGATTATTTGCGAGCGCATTCGCATTTCGAATTCGAGTGCGGCACGCAAGTTAAATCAAGCGTCAAATCGCTAGTCGCAACTAGCGTCACATCATTCGTCAATCAAGTGATGTATGTCTTTCACTTTGAGTGATTGACGCAAGTCACTATTCACTGATTGATGGATTGATGGAGTGATAGAAGTGGTTGGTGCCATTATTACTTGACTTTTTGAAAGCCAAATGCACATGAAATGAATTTGAAATTCAAATGTGTGTATTAGATACACAAATTGGAATCAAACCACACAATTCTCTCATTCTCTCATCTCTCTCTCTCTCGCCCAAGAGGGCTCATTTCTCCTCTGTTTTGGCAGTCCACTACCGTGAACCAAGGATGAAATGGGAAGCAAGAGTCGCGATTTTGTGGCAAAATCGGGAGTGCTAGCACACTACGAAGTCATGCGAAGGTGATAGCGAAGTCCACCCATGAGCCGGGAATCATTCGGCGAAGCTTGGAGCTTGACGAAGGAGCTCAAATGGCCGAAACGAGTGAGCTGCACACCCTCACTTCCGAGCAGTCCACTGCCGAGCAAAAAGAATTTTTGTTGCCTATCGCGTCGCTCAACCGCTCGATGTAAGTATTCCGTAACTTCGTCGTTGTTATTCGCACATGTTTTCTTGCTTTTGATTCGATCCTTAGGACCGTAGAACTCCAACACCCCTCCCAACAGGTATATTCCTATCATGTAAGGAAATCTATTAAAGGGTTATCTATCTTCAAGGAAGATCGTGGGCTATTGAGTCTAAGGTCTTAAACTTAAAATCCCTATGTCTAGTTCATTTTAAGTTTACCTAGTCAATTTTATTAGTGGCCAGTTAATAAAAAGCATTAAGATTAAGACTCAATAAATAAATCTTTATATTACCCAAACTATAATTTAACCCCTTATAAACCGGTGATATTAAAAGTCATCACAACCCCAGATAACTAATTTAGTTACAACACATAACTAGGGCTAGTAAAATAAAAGACATAAAGTAAAAATACCAAAAGTAAAATGCGGTAAAGTAGAAATTGAAAAGTAAAATAAAATAAAATGAAATGCTAAGGTAAAAGGAATTACTTTTACTATTTACTATTTTAGATATCTCCCATTAAATAATATATAAACTTGTGATAATATTACCAACCAGCCATATAGGCGGTAACTTGATTAAGTCATATTAAGTCCAACCAGCCATTAAGGCGGTAATATTTGTCCATAATCCATCCATAAAGGCGGAACCAAAATAAACTAGCCATAAAGGCGGAACCAAAATTAAATTACCAACCGACCAATCTGGCGGTATCCTTGATTAGTCAGGTTTAAACCAGATTAAAATAAATTACCAACCGACCAATATGGCGGTATCCTTTTTAAGTCAAATTTTAAATAGTGAATATATTATTTTTAAGGGAGATTAATCTAAATAGTAATAGTAGAAGAATTACATTTCACCTTAGCAGATGGAAGTTACCTCCTCATGGTTGAATAGTAAAAACTATAAAAATAAAGAAAGTAAATTACTATTATTACAAAACGAATTAAAATTAAATTACAAAACTTAAATTAAAAGAAACTAGAGAGAAGACTCCTTATTTACATCAAAGAAATGAGAGAGAATGGTACATCTAAAACTGAAATCTCCAGCTCAATTTATAGACACCGGTAGGCCTCCAGCGTCGCGACGCCAAGGCCTTTGGCGTCGCGACGCCAGCTTCTTTTGGCGTGGCTTGCTAAGGGTTTGACACGTGGCAATTCGGATAAGAAGATAAGGCGACATGTGGCGAGGCGGCTAACAACTCAATTATTATGCTGACGTGGCGATGGCGACTGTCGGCACCATAGGATTGCGACACGTGGCACTTCATGATTGGCTGATGATGACGTGGCGGTGAGGTGGCATGTTGACTTGGTCAACTGATGATGTGGACGCTGACGTGGAGTGACACGTGGCACACATGTCAATGGTGATTGTCGGCACCGTAGGATGATGACACGTGGCACGGTAAACGTTAGCAAATCGCTGTGATGGTGACACGTGGCACGGCGCATGTTAGCAAAGTCAAACTTTTCATATTCTGACCCGTTGACCCGGCGCACATTAGCATGACCCGGTGCACCTTAGGCGTCACGACGCCAAGGGCTTGCGCGTCGCGACGCACCCAAATTACCAAAATGCCCTTTTTTTCCAATTTTCACTGTTTTGCTCCAAATCACCTCCAGAATGTCCTGAAACTTTATTTATCTACAAAATAACACAAAACGCATCAAAATATTCACAAAGCTCAAGAAACTATACAAAATATTTGGTTAAATAAGTGGGAAATAGTGATAGATTTACCACTCATCAATATGGAATTCACTCCTTCTTACAAGAAGCATAAGAATATCTTTTTTAAGAGTTTATTCGGGACTTGAATAATTTGAGTGCTCAATTTTTCTATTACGAATAGAAAGTTTTATATTCATAAATGTTATGAATTAATTGTTCATTATAGAATCAATGGTGCTTTAGAGATAAAATATTTTGAGGGGTTTAACGGACTTTTGGCCCGACTCTATTTATGAGATATTCGTGAAGGGCTATATCCATATGTATGACTATATCGATGGACACCGAAGTTGTTCGGTTTATTTTATCCATCTAGGTAACGGGAGTTCAACTTCAAGTTTTTAATGGAATAACACGGAGTTAATAATTCGTAATATTTGATTAAAGAGTTTAATTAATATTCAGAATTATTGGAGCTCGGAACCGTAGGTCCATTTGGCCCTCGTGCTAGCTCGATTAACTATAGCAAACCTAATATAATTAGATTGTCTAATAATATGCACTATAGCAAACCTAATATAATTAGATTGTCTAATAATATGCTCACATTATATTTATATATTATTAATGAGATTAATAATATTTATTGTCACAAATGAAAACTATGTTAAATTAGTTTAACTTAATATTTTCTATAATTCTTTGATTATGAGATAATTACTACAACGTAATTGAAGGTAATTTAATCATTATTGAGATGGTGATTTTTATTTACCTTTGAGACAAAGTCATATAGCTTGCCATACTCTCCATTTTATTATATCTATTAGGTGGCTTGTATACACCTAATAGTTTTGTCATTAGCTAATCCATCTTTATGCTTTGGTATGGCCTCCACATTTATGTGTTTGCCATTGAAAGAAATCAATGGATGCTTAATGACAAAGTCCTTGTCTTTAACTTATCATTTCTTATGCTTTGGTATGGCATTCACATTTTTGTGTTGGCCATTGCAAGAAAGCATTAGATGCTTAATGACAAGGTTAGTCGGCTTGTGTGAGAGAAATAATCTCTACAATTTCTCTCACTTCTAAAGTTAACATTTTTGCATTCATTCACACAAGTGCAATTGAGAGAAAATAGAGAGAGTTCAAACATTCACAAGTGTTGTGACAGTGTTTAAAATTCCAAAAATCCAAACACCATTGTGACATCTTAATTCTCTAAATTGTTTAGAGTTTTGATCTTTGTGAGTGAAGCTCATACTTCGGTTTGTTGGTTTCGAGTCATAGTTCGGAAGATCGAGTGGTTGATCCAAGCGTTGGACATTAAAGGATTGATTTAGGCTACTACAACAAATGGAGAAGACAAATAAAATTTTAAAGATCCATATGTCCAGATTTACAATGACAGATTTTCAGAAAATATGATTTTAAGATAGAGCTTTCAAAAGAAATTGTTTTATGAGAATTTCAGAGGTTTACAGACTAAAACTAGTTTTCAGTAAAGTTTTCTAAAAAGAGAATTATTTTCAGACAAGAAAAGAGATTTCATAAAGGATGATTTCCTTGAGATGACCTTGATTTTAGAGTAGTGGATTTTCAAAAGGCATTTTAATTCTTGTTTTAAAACTGTCCACTCACTTGATCGTTCAAACGATCAAACCCCCCCCCCCCCCACTCCCAGTATTTCTGTTTTGTAGGTTACTAGGAGGACGAGCTCGAGAGGATGGATACTTATGGAAGTAACTAGGGTGTTTGGTTTACCATGTCGTGTATAGAGTTTCAGCACAGTCAGTTTCATGTAAAGTTATATGTCATATATTAGTAGTGTATAAGTATTGTGATGGTTAAAAGTGTCTATGAACAGAGTTGTACAGAAATGTATCTTTGAGCATATAGATATGAGTTCTTAATTGCATTTATTTGGTATTATTGAGTTGGGCAATGGTCCCATGTATGAGTTTGTATTTTAGATAAGATCGGTAGAGTTCATCAGAGTCAGATATTCAGAGGCTCAGGGGGATAGACTAATCTATTCCCTGCGGGTAACATCTCCGATGAGGGGGATGTTACAGAATGAGTGTTGATAATGATTGTTGTTATTGTTGTATTTTGTTGACTTGTTAACACTGTTAATAGAAATAAGATGGGATTTAGTCAAGAATGAGGCTAGTGTGATGTTGATGATGTAGTTGAGCATTGTGTGATTAATGATAACCATAAGAGATGAGAAATGCATAGACGATTAGATTATGCATGATGGATGATTAAGTACATGATTGACTATTAATACGTATTATAATTACGATATGAAATCAAGTTTATGGTCTATGTTTAAATTTCAAGTTGATTGTTTATGGATTATGTTTATGTTTCAAGTATGAATTATGATCTTGTTTTATAAATATGTTTAAGTATGTAGTGTAGGTATAAGTGTAATGTACACGTTTTACAATCGTAAATTTCATGTATGTTTTAAGTTTGCAATTTGTGCATATGTTCTATGTTTGTGATTCTAGTGCGTGTTTTATGGCTGCAATTTGAGTTGAGTTTTAATATTATAGTTTATATTATGTATTTTAGTTTACGATTAGTATATACAATTTATGTCATGATTTAGGTTATGTTTACAAGTTTACGATTTCAACTCAAGTATCTATTTCATGCTTTCAAGTATAAATTATGATCTTGTTTTATAAATATTCTTAAGTATGCGGTGTAGGTATAAGTTTCATGTACACGTTTTACAATTGTGAATTTCATGTATGTTTTAAGTTTGCAATTTGTGCATATGTTTTATGTTTGTGATTCTAGTACGTGCTTTATGGCTGCAATTTGAGTTGTGAGTTTTAAGATTATAGTTTACATTATGTATTTTAGTTTACGATTAGTATATACTATTTATGTCATGATTTAGGTTATATTTACAAGTTTACGATTTCAACTCAAGTATTCAGTTCATATTTTTAGCTTGTCTTTCATTTTACGTTCAAGTCATGATTTCAAGCCCATGCATAATAGATCAATAATCATGCTTTGATAGGTAGATGATAACATGATTCATGAATATATTAGATTAGGTCAAAGCCACCAAGGAATTAGGTTTTTCATAGCCACGATTTTATGTGGTTTGGCTTAACACACGACTCTCATAATATGGGCACATATATATAAAAATACATATAAATTAAGTTGGAAACATATTCTTAACGTTCTTCTATCACCTCATGAACATGTCACGTTATAAGCATGAATAGCAGTATAAGCGGAGTAGCTTAAGTTAAATAGTCATGCCATATTCTAGAATCACGTTTTCAAGTTATGTTTCAGGTTACACTTTCTGTTAGGGTTTTATAAGGAATTACAGGGTTAGCGCAGCGGATCGCGGAAAAGAATTTTCCAATTTCAAAATTTTTTCTTGAAACAATTAAATAAACTTATTTATTTAATTATCTAATAATTAAAATCTGAAATTTTAACCCAAGAATCATATTTCTTATAATTACTAAATTACCCCAAAGTTTTGCAAATTAGTTATTTTGGTCATTAAAATGTCAAAAACATATTTAATTGATTCCAAATCAATCCCAAAATAATTTTTACATAATTTGCAACAAAACCAGAAATTTTTCCAGATTTCCGAAACAGCCCAGAATTTTCCCATAATTACCGAAACTACCCAGAATTGTTTTTAATTCTAATTTGGCCCAATTTGTTCAAAACACATCAAGATCAAATCCAATCAATCCCAAATTTGACATACATAAAATATACATCAAATTATATCATATATATGAAAAGCCCCAAAATTTGATTAGGTTAAGAACCCTAAATTCACAAATTACTCAAATTTCACAATTTACATTAAATTGACAAAATTCAACACTTTAATCTTCCAATTACCACACCAATCAAGTCTCACCATCATGAATTAATCAAGAACAATTCTAGGTTAATTATGAATGGCTAATCAACTCTAGAATGATAACTTTTAATTTCTAATTAATTTATTAAGCTTAATTACACTAATAAGCAAATAAATTAATTATACATGCATGAACTCATCCATCAAGCTTCCAACAAATTTAATTACAAAATAAAAGAGTAGAGACATGATCTTAACAACACAATTGAAATTAAGAAAAATTGAAACAATTTTCATGTAGAAGAAGAAGTGAAATTAGTTACAAAATCCAAATTTTGCTTTGATTTTCTTTTCTTTCTTCAACAAATGCTCTCAACTCTCTTTTTTAATTTTTGTTTAACTTGTGTAAGTGTTAGAAAAAATGAAACAAAACCATTTTTTTTTTTTCGCCTTTTGGCTGATTTTTGTAACCAAAAAATTAAATAATAATTACTTAATTTTTTTTCAAAATACATTGGTCCACATTTTTACAAAATTAAAGATAACATTTACCTTTAATATAGTAAACTAAAATGTGTGCCAATGATATCAAGCCAAATAAAAGCTAAATTATTACATAAGATATTAATTTTATAATTAATTTAATTATTTCATAATAAATAATTAATTAATAAATAAAATATCTTAAATATATGTATTATATTTACATTAAATATCGCAAATACATATATTAATGATATAAGTTTAAATATCACAAATTGATATTTAATTAATGTATATATATTATCAGATATTAAATACAAATACACATTAATTCGGAAATGACTGTTAGGTCCCGATTATATGCATTTTTAGTTTAACCATTAAACGAGTTATAAATAATCGGTATTATTCATAACAGTTGCCCTAGTGCTCTACGAGTATATCTCACTAGTGAGACTCTCTAGGTTCAGGCATATCCGTCACGAAATCAAATTTTGTGTCCATAATTCACCCACCCGTAAATTATGACGAACACGAATAAACTCTCTGAACCATACAGGTCGAGGTCACTGCATACGTCTAATTCCTCTGTCACAGGTATCCGGATTAATCCAGAGATATAGATACAAACGTCAAATCTCTATAGATGTAATCACGTCGATGTTTCTATTAGCAATCCATCAAATAACACTTAGAACTGATTTCAACAGTGTACCACGGGCCCATGGATTTAACAGATTGCTAATTCCATATTGAATACATATGCTCTGTACACAGAGCTGACGGATCCTATCTTGATACACACAGGATATCCTGAGCATCAATCCACACCCAACGAACAAGCGGAGGTCTGATCTAAATAGATCGGTGACGTGACTGCCATCTAAGTGTGGAGGATAACTCAGACATCCACAGTGGTATGTGATGAGTGGTATTTATATCACTATTTCCAACCCATTTAACCTAATATTTTGTATATTTTCTTGAGTTTTTTAAATATTTTGATATTTTTTGTGTTATTTTGTAGATAAATAAAGTTTCAGGACATTCTAGAGGTGAATTTGGGCCAAAATAGTGAAAAAGGGCAAAATGGTCATTTCGCGCGTCACTGCGCCGCACCACGCTAACGTGCGCCGGGGACACATGTCAGAATCTTAGAAGTTTGACTTTGCTAATGTGCGTCGGACTTTGCTAACGTGCATGGTGCCACGTGTCAACATCACAATCGATCTGCTAATGTACGTCGTGCCACGTGTCATCATCTTATGGTGTCGACAATCGCCATCACCACGTGTCGACACGTGTCATACCGCGTGTCATCCACGTCATCGCCACGTCAACAGAAGACCGAGTCAACCTACCATGTGTCAGCCACGTCATCATCAGCCAATCACAGCATGCCATGTGTCATCATTTTATGGTCCCGACAATCACTATCGCCACGTCAACGCCACGTCATCAAAATCATTGAGTTGCCAGCCGCCTTGCCACGTGTCACCTTATCACCTTATCCATAATGCCACATGGCAGATAAGAATCTGAAGCCGACGAATCAGCACTTGACACGTCAGCGCGTCGCCACGCAAGAAGAAACTTGCGCGTCGCGACACGTGGGGCTTATGGACGCCTATAAATAGAGCTCGAAATTTCAGTTTCAGATGTACCAGTTTGATGTAAATAAGGAGTTTTCTATCTAGTTTATTTTAATTTCAGTTTTGTAATTAATTTTAATTACGTTCTGTAAAAGTAATAGTAATTTACTTTCTTTACTTTTACAATTTTTACTATTCAACCATGAGGAGGTAACTTCCCCCTGCTAGGGTGAAAAGTAATTCTTTTACTATTTCTATTTATATTAATCTCCCTTAATTATAATATATTCACTATTTAAAACTTGACTTAATAAGGATACCGCTATATTGGTAGGTTGGTAATTCATTTTAAACTGGTTTAGACCTGACTAAGTAAGGATACCACCATATTGGTCGGTTGGTAATTAAACTTTCTTACCGCCTATATGGCAGGTTTATGGATAAATTTTGATACCGTTTATATGGCTGGTCGGACTTAATTTGACTTAATCAGGTTACCGCCTGTATGGCTGGTCGGTAATATCATCACAAGTTAATATATTATATTAAGGGAGATATCTAAATTAGTAGTAGTAAAAGTAAACCATTTTGCCTTGGCATTTTATTTTATTGTAATTTTACTTTTCAGTATTTATTTTACCGCATTTACTTTTCAGCATTGTAATTTATGTCTTTTATTTTTAAGTTTTTACTCGCCCTAGTTATGTGTTATAACTAAGTTAGTTATCTATGGTTGTGATGAATTTTAATATCATCGGTTTATAAGGGGTTATTTTATAGTTTGGGTAATTTAAAGGTTTATTTATTAAGTCTTAAGCTTAATGCGTCTTGTTAATTGGCCACTAATAAGATTGATCTGGTAAATCTAAAATAAACTTGACAAAGGAATTTTAGGTTTCAGCCTTAGACTTAATAGCCCACGATCTTCCTTAAGGATGGATATATATTTGTCGGGCGGGGGTAGCCATAATTGGAACTTAAACTTAATGAATCCAGGTAATTTGATTGACATAGACATATGGTTCAATTGGGTTATACTGGGTATTTGCGTCTGACCATCGACAGAGGCTTTCGCATAATTTCGTGTTCCAGGTTAGTAAACCGATTTATTACACAAACATGAAATAACCACTTCATCTTTTAAAAGATATTACAAAGATTCACAACCCTAGATAGTTTCATAATATTGAATTTTATTAAACCTACTTTCGTGCAATTTTATTTACTTATTTTTAAATTCAAAATCTTCACCATTTCAAATCCATCAATCAACATGTTAGATACTAGTAATCATTTGACCTCATAAAATTATAGATTAGGTATTAAGTCATCATGGGATCGATACTTTTTATACTACTTGAATGATACGTGCGCTTAAGTTATACGCGTATGATTACGCATCGGTCAGTATGTCAAGTCAAAGAATCACTATGCTCATTCAACTTGAGAAGATTCCTATTGACATTGGTGTACCATCCATTAAGAATATTTGGTGAGTCGTTCAGTGTTTATCCGCTATAAATACCTACACGTCTATACGAGTCTCCAAGACTCATGGTTCATTGAGAAACCATCGGAATCCAAGATTCCAATATACGACATGTACTAGTCTCAACTGGTTTACTTTACTGACCAAGTAGTGTAACCTTGACCAGAAACAGTCTAATAATGACAACTTCATGATACAACTCAATGTCAGTTGCAACGGTTTTGTAACAGTATCATAACTAATCATACTAAGGTCGATTACGTCTTTACCATATTAAAGAAGAAGTTATATATAAAAGAAACTATTCATTTTATTCATAATAAAATGTTACAGTAGTATTTACAAGGAAATACATAATAAAATTGGCGCTCAGAGCACCAACCCTAACAAAATCTCCAATTTGCTCTAGTGCCAAAATCGATTGTATCTAATACCCATCGACTCCACATGTTTATAAAATAACTTCGGAGGTATGGCCTTCGTAAGCGGGTCTACTACGTTATCTTCACTCGGTACCTTGCACACGATAATGTCCCCTTGCGACACAATCTCTTGAATGATGTGGTACTTCATTCCACATACTTCGACTTCTTATGTGCCCTTGGTTCTTTTGCTCGCGCAATGGCTCAAGTATTATCATAATATAACTGAATCAGATTCTCGATACTTGGGACTACTCCCAATTATGTGATAAAGTTCCTAACCCAAACAGCTTCTTTTTCAGCTTCAGAAGCTGCAATATATTCCGCCTCTGAGGTGGAATCAGCTGTCGACCCCTATTTGGAACTCTTCCAACAAACTACACCTCCGTTAAGGGTAAACACGAATCCTGATATAGACTTTCTATCATCAGTATCCGATGGAAATCGAAATTCGTATACCCATTAACTTGCAGTTCATTTCCTCCATAAATAATAAACTTATCCTTAGTACCTTTAAGATACTTGAGGATATGTTTAATGGCCATCTAATGGTCATTTCCTGGATTGGACTGATATCTGCTCTCCACACTAACTGTGAAGCTGATATCAGGCCTAGTATATACATGGCATACATGATGCTGCCCAAACACGGAGCATAAGGTTGATTAAACATTCTAATCTTTTCATCTTCTGTTTGCGGACACATCTTCTTCGAAAGATGTAAGTCATGTCTGAACGGTATGTTTGCTGTTTTACAGTTACCAAAATTATACCGTTCTAAGATCGTATCTATGTACGTGGATTGGGATAACCCAATAAACTTCATTTCTCTATCTCTATAGAGTTTTATGCCTAAGACATAAGAAGCTTCACCCAGGTCTTTCATGGAGAAATTCTTACAGAGGTAAGTTTTGACGCCTTGTATCATCCCGATATCACTTCCAATGATAAGGATGTCGTCAACATAGAGAATTAAAAAATACCACCATACTCCCACTAGCCTTCTGATACACACAGGATTCTTCCGAATTCTTGAGAAAACCAGACAATTTGATTATCTCGTCGAATCAAAGATTCCAACTTCGTGAAGCTTGTTTAAGTCCATAAATGGAATTCTTCAGCTTGCATATCATGCCTGAGTTCTCACTGGATGCAAAACCCCGGCTGTTCCATATAGATTTCTTCATCAGAAATCCATTTAGAATAGCCATTTTGACATCCATTTGCCAAATCTCGTAATCATGATATGCGGCAATTGACAATAAAATCCTGATGGATTTTAGCATTGCAACTGGCGAAAAAGTTCCATCGTAGTCGACACCAGGTCGCTGCGAGCAACCTTTAGCTATCAGTCGGGCCTTAAAAGTTTCAACCTTTCCATCGGGCCCGCGCTTCCTCTTGTAAATCCATTTATAGCCAATAGGTGTAGGGGTTGGTGCTCAGAGCGCCAATTCCCGGTTGTATTTTTGTTAAATACTTCTGTAAAACGTTATTATCAGTAATAATATATGCAGTTTCTGTAATATAATCTAATCTTTTATATGGTAAAGACGTAATGACCCTAGAATGATTAGTCATGATACAGTTGCAAAAGCGTCGCAACGGATATTGAGTCGTATCATGACGTTGTCATTCTCAGACAGTTCCTGGTCAGGTTTACACTACTTGGTCAGTATAGTAAACCCGTTGAGACCGGTACATGTCGTATACTGGAATATATGATTCCAATGGTTTCTCAATGAACCATAAGTCTTGGAGACTAGTATAGACGTGTAGGTGTTTATAGTGGATAAACACTGAACGACTCACCGAAGATTCTTAATGGATGGTACACCAGCGTCAATAAGAATCATCTTGGGTTGAGTAGCACTTGTGATTCTTAGACTTGAGATGCCATTGTGGGCACATGAGACATCTTCTACACTTAGATGGCAGTCACGTCACCGATCTATTTAGATCAGACCTCCGCCTGTTCGTTGGGTGTAGATAGATCCTCAGGGTGTCATATGTGTATCAAGATAGGATCCGTCAGTTCTGTGTACCAGAGCATAGGTAGTCCATATGATTAGCAATCAGATAAAACCATGGGCCCGTGGTAAGTTTAGAAGCTAGTTCTAAACATTCTTTTTGAGATTGCTAATAGAATAGTCGACTGGATAGTCCCGATAGAGATTTGACGTTTACATCTATATCTCTGGGATTTATCCGGATACCTGTGACTGAGGAATTATACATTTGCGATGACCTCGACCTGTATGGTTCAGCGAGATTATCTGTGATCGTCATAATCTACGGGTGGATAGATTATGGACACGAAATTAGATTTTGTGACGGATATACCTGAACCTAGAGAGTCTCAATAATGAAACATACTCGTTGAGCACTAGAGCAACATAAATAAATAATATTGATTATTTATAAAGTCGTTTAATGGTTAAACGCAAGATACATGCTAAAGAGACTAGATAGTCATTTCCTTAATTATTTTGTATTTACATTTAATACTTGATTAATTTAATACACATTAATTAATAGTCAAAATGAGTTATTTGACTTATTTCCTAAATGAATATATGTTTTTAATATTTAATGTAAATATTATACATATATTTAATATATTTGTATTTGATTAATTAATTAATTATTTAATTGTTAAATGATTAAATTAATTAAAATATAAATATCTTACATTAGGATAATTTAAGTAAATGACTTTAGTTGCCATATTTGACTTAAATAAATATCTAATAAAGTTGTTAGAAGATATTTATGCAAGTTGATTTAATTATAATTGAAATGAAATTGAATTACAATTTGTTGAATTTGGCCATCAATTTCGGCCAAGGTGTAAATGTTACACATATAAATTGTTTTTCATTTTTCATTTCACTTAACCTAATACACTTTACCAAAAACAAAAACTCCATTGAAGAAGACAAAGAAAGAAGTGAAGGAGAAAGAAAACTTAAAGAAAAAGCTTGGATTTTGTAAGTTTCTTAAACTTACTATTAGAAAGGATTTGTTCCTTAGGATCTAGGCTAAATCTTGTGAGTTTCTTAAGTTATTCTTTTCTTTATTTCTTGTGTTTTTGATGATGGAAATTTGTTTGAAAGTGTTGAGCATGTATGATGAACAAAGAATGTGTAACTAGTGTAGTTATATGTATTCTTTTAAGGTTTTGATGAACCCATGTTACTATTATAGAGTTATTGACCCACTCTTAAATGACCTAGATTTGATCTTGAGTTGTTTCATTGTGTTGAGACTTGAATTAGTTGAAAGATTGATGATTGAAATATTTGATTTAATGTAAATGGCCTAATTTGTCCAATTTGTGGAAATTGAAAAATTAGGGTTTATAACCAATTCCAAATTTGGGGGTTTTGAGATATGTTGAGCATTTGGGTGTGTATAAGATTCATGCAAAGTTTCATGTTGATTGGATTTCATTAAGATGAGTTTTGAAGCATGAAATGACCAAATGGTCAATAATGCCACCAAATGTGGCTCACGGCTTTGTGTAAGGAAATTGGGGATTTTGGTTGCTTTGGTGTTTTGATGTTTTGAACATCATAAGTTCATCTTAGAAATGATTTAGAATCATTCAAAATTCATTGGATCAATTTCGGACTAAAACGGACAAAATACAAAGCAATGGTATTTCGGTAAATTCACCTAAAAATGTTTTATTGAATTTATTTTCATAATTTGATTATTGGAATATTAAATAAATATGTTTATTTAATTTATCCGAGAAAAATTTTTGAAATCTGAAAATCGGATTTTCACCGCTTCCGCTGCGTTACCGGCTTCACCCCCTAAATAACCCCTTCAAAATGGTATCAGAGCAAGTCTGATTCTAGGCCACCTAATATGATTAGCCTTCATTGAATCAATGTTAATCATGTTTTCTTGACTTTGTGCATGCTTATTAGGATCTAAACTGGTTAGATTTAGGGTGTATGACACTTAGCGGAAAATCCCTAATAATAAGGTTTAAATGTAATTTGTATTTGATGCATGTTATATGGTCCGTCTTGTCAATACGGTTTATGAATATCTCTTTGTGACTACATCCGAGACCGTGCCTCTGTTGTGAGGGTGTAGCCGATAAAGATTTATTTATACCGGATGTATATCTGATACTAGATAAATTCAAGTAAAAGCGGAATTCTGAACGTGCCCTAGCTGTCAGGAATACGTAAGTAACTTGAGTTTATCATTGATGAGTATTACCTTGGTACGTCTCCTTGTGGGCCTGCCTTCGCAGCGACAACGAGAAACGGCCAGGACCGGATACTTATGAGTCACTTTTGAGTGATTGACAAATGAGTTGTCTACCTGATGAATATACGTAGGCAAGACCGTGCCTCTGCTGTGAGCTGAAATATATTCACGGGATCCCCTTTCACTATTTATATTTAATTTAATTATTAAATATTTGTATTCTGTTTTGGGATTACAGTATTGCATGATTTAGTGGGAGGGACATATTAGATTAAAAATCCATGATCTAGTTTATGCTTTTGATATTATATGAAACTGCTTATTTTCTGCTAACCGTTTTTCCGTGATCTATATGATAGATTTGCGATGGTGGGTCAATCCACAAACCAGTTTGCGCGTATGTTAGATGCGACAAACTAAAGGCGCTGAGAACTTTACAGACTGGGAATTGGATTTGAGGATTGTCCTCGATTCCGAAAAGTTGGGTTATGTTCTTGAGGGTCCTTTACCCCTTGCAGTGGGTGAGGATGCTTCGGAGGAGGAACGCCAAGTTTTTGAAGCTTGGAAGAATGATGATTTAAGGGTTAAATCATACATCCTTAGTTCGCTCTCTCCGAAACTCAAGCAAACAATACTATGGAACATCAGATTCCTATAGTATGATAACGCGATTAAGACAATCGTTCGAGAACCAGAACAGGTTATTGTTCACAAGGTCGCCATGGAACTGTTCCATGCGCGTCTGGATGAGGGGCAAAGTGTTAGCCCACATGTTCTTCAAATGATCGATTTGATCGATCAATTGAGGCAACATAATCTCATCCTAAATGACATTCTCGGTAGGAGTGTCATTCTTGGTTCTCTGCCAGCTTCATTCCGCCAGTTTGTGATGTACTTCAACATGCACGGACAGTCTGCACCTATCAGGAGCTACATAGGATGTTGCTCACAGCAGAAGAGGATCTGAAGAAGGGAGTACCGACTCGCCCACCTAGATCTACTTCTCTGTCTGCTTCTTCCCAAGGAATGTCCAAGGGAAAAAAGAAAAAGGGCAGAAGAAAAGACCTTCGGTCCTCCACAGCAGGCGAAGATAGCCAAGCCCAAGATGGCTTCTGAAGACAAATCCCACCACTGCGGCAAGGTCGGGCACTGGAAGAGAAACTGTCCAGATTACATTGCTCAGATCAGAGAGACAGAGCATCTACATCAGGTACTTTTATTTT